>BRZM01002174.1:43439-96574 GCA_033238685.1 Lates japonicus
CTTCACGGTCAATTCCTGTTATCCGGCTTTGTTGTTTTCACATAAACAATGTATTGTGGGTCTTCAACACCTCATCTCTAACTATGTGCATCGTAGCTGTTGTGTGAGAATCAATTTGTTGCATTTTTGCATATGTGAGCCCAGAGGCACATTCACACTGCCCTGAACCCTGTGTGAATGTGTCTGGTTGCGTCTCCCAAAGCAGCAGAGAGAAATAGGAAGTACAGCTGAGAACTATTTTAAACAGAGTTGACCTCTGTTGTAGTTCCTCTGTTTCAACCTCTTCATCCGCTTCTCTTTACGTGTACAACAGAGAATGTGCGTATGTGTGTCACCTGTAACAGGGGTTTCCCACAATGCAAATACAACACATATTTTTCAAACTTCTCATAGGAAATGGGGTCATCTCAATGGTTTTAACTGTTATCTACACAGTAGGTAACAGTGGAATTACCAAGAAAACAGGAAAGGGAATGTCTGAGAGTGTGTGATTGTGTGTGTGTGTGTGTGTGTGTGTGTGGGCATTGGAAGACTGCCCACTGGGCATTCCTGTACCTGTCCGAGGATACTACCCCTCACCTCACCCCTCTCCCCTCCCTCCACCTGCTCTACTCCGCTTGCCCCCAGGTCCTTGGGGACCAGCCAGACTTCAACAGAGACAACCCTTCCAACACAAGCCCCTGCCCCCAACACGCACCCACACACACACACACACACACACACACACACACACACACACACACACCTTCTTTCCTTCTCCTATCTCTCTCACTCTGACTTCCACTCTTTTTGCTTGTGCTCTCCCACAATAGCCTATCCACTGGTCCCCAGGGAAACGCATGAATATGGAGGAGGCTGCCCAAGAAGCACATGACACAAACACACTCTCTCTCTCTCTCTTTCTATCTCACATTTTCTCCTTTCACTCATTTATTTATATATGGATACCTGGATTGGAGGCTGCAGGCACTCCTATCCTCCGTCCTTACACTTGTCCTCCCTGATGCTCTCTGGATGACTGCTTGTGTAAATATGGATACTAAATTACATAAAGCAGCTCTTTCTACACTCACAGTGTCCATGTTTAAATGAGAAGGAAAAAAAAAATAGCAGCACAACAGAGTGATGTGTTTCAAAGAACCGCTGTCGGCTTCTGTTGCAGTGCAGATGTCCATAGAGAGCGCATGTGTTGTGTCAATACAGAATGCACATTCTTCCAGCGTGTAACTCAAGAAGACTACAGACTTCTTTGTTTTTCACAGACAAACATGCAAGTCTGTGTTCCTGTTGACAATGGCTGACCTCCTTCTGGAACCAGCTGTTCTGTCCACTGCGCAGAAACACGTGCATGCAGTACAGACACATACACACACACACACACACACGGTTAATACTTACGGACGTGAACACATACTTTTTCACGTGCATGCTCGTGCACACAGCACGCACACAGGAGCACAGTTTCCACACAGCACAGTCTGCACTTTGCACACAGAGAAGTGAGTGTGTGGGCAGGCCCTGGCAGGGCATTGCTAAGCCTGGCTGGTGATTTATCTCCATAGTGAAAGCTTGGGCAGTGAAAGGTTGGGTCCTGCTAACCTCTGTTCTCCTCTGACCACCCGGTGCCCACGTGTGGCACTCAGGGGCACGCCTGTCCCTTTCAATAACCTGCACCGAAATCTGAGTCCTCCAGTGAGCGCCTGTGAGTGTGAGTGTATGTGTGTGTCTTCCTTGAAACATGGCTACCTCTGCTTGTACCACTGAACAAGCAGCGCCGCACATCTAGTTTTTACCACAATGTGTTGCGCAGTGCCACCACAATAACACATTTAGTTTCATTACTGTAGAAGTTCACACAGGCAGCAGTGAACAGACAAAGAATGTAAAATGTCCTGTACACAATGTCATCCCTGTGAGCTGGAGTGTTACCACCAAAACACAGCCAGTTGGGGTTGGCCTTCCGTCAGACTCAGGCTTGTTAATGTTGCTACATCGTTAGCAGGATTCTCACAGTCCTGGAATACTTTCCTTAGAGTTAGTCTAAATAAAAGTCCTATGGGTATTAGCTTGAGTCTGGCCAGGCTGCTACTTATGACTGTTCTGGGTTTATGGGCAGAGGGTAGGGCTGAGCCAAATGTTTCTCTGCATTTGATTTCCTGCTTCTGATCGGAATAAAAAAAAACAGTAAGGTTGTCATTCACTGGTGAGGGAAGTCATTTCATTCAACACAGATGGACTGGCACCACAGGAGTTGTGATGTCTGTAAGTCCAGCAGGGCATCAAGTATGTCTGAGCCATATGCAGTCATATAGATGCACACCCATACGGATACATCCATTTGCAGTCAGCAAAGCACACAGAAATTCACAATATTAAGTCTTACACTACGTTCATATGTAACCAATGCTCTAATCCAGGGTGTCAGGGAAGATATTTTCAACCTCCATATTCTAAACTCTGAAATGCCAGAGTTTATTTTTAATGTTATTTTATTTTATTTCAGTTTTTTACTAAATAGACCTTGTGGTTTTTAAATTTGTACAATGTTTTCTCAAATAGATCTTAAATACATCTTCATAATAAAAGCCTTTAATAGAGATCTGCACATATTCTAAGCTGTTATAATATTTTTATAAAAATAACTTTTAGATGTATTACACTGATTGCACTGTTAATATGAGCAGAGCATTTTAAACTTGTTTAATGTCTTTGCTTGTTGAGAAAATGCAGCTACAATGTAATCTAACTTTAAACAGCTACAATGTAATCTAACTCTGTACTACTTAGATGAGTAATAATGTGAAGGAAAGTTAGTTTGAAAAAAAAAAACTTTCTCCAACACTAGTAATACTCTTAAGAGTGGAACAAATTGAAACTTCCATATCACCAAATTTAACAGCAGCCAACAGTAAGGAGTGTAGGGATCAAAGCTATACTTCCCAAAAACCGTCCTGGGACAATACTGAATAGAAGCATGTATTTCAGCTCAAGAATAGTCAACAAGAACTGTATCTCAGTTTATATTTGGTTTTTTTTTTTTTTTTTTTAGCTTTTAGGATCAGTAAAGGGAAAAAAACAAGTCAGTACGAAGAATTTCCACACACATGTACAGATCAAAATACTCACTCTTGTACGGCGCGGGCTATAGACAGCGCAGTGGAGCCGGTCTCATTAACACTGTCCAAGGTCACGTTTGGCAGGTCGTCGTGACATCGCTGTCACTTTTGTCTGCCTTGGCGACAGGCCATTGGGGTCTGTGTGTGCTGCGAGGACAGGACACAGACACAGGAGTCAGACACATGATACTGGAGCCTGCCCTGGAAACTTATAAGGCATATCACATTGTGTGCGTTGGAAAGTGTTTCTAATTGTAATGAGGTATTGGCCTTCACACTGTACATTATCATTTCATCCATAATTTTTAAGAGGAATTATCCCACATAGTAGCTTTAGTTATTTATTACGTAAAATATATACTTGTGGATATGGTTGCATGTGGATGTTTGTGTGTCTGTGTTTGTGTATTAAGGAGGTCGCCTCAGTACTGTCAGTCAGTAGTTGTCAATCAAATTTTGAACTTGAGGAGAGTACAGCTAACCATGACACTGTACCCAGTAATTACGTATGCACAGAAAAGCAAATAAATACATTTTTTAAAAATGCACACACACACACACACACACACACACACACACACACACTGAATATGTCCAAGTTGAAAGTACATGTGCATGCATGAGTGTGACTCTGCAGAGCACTCTGTACTTCTCTGTTCCCCTACATGTGCAACTGACAGAGAATCATATTCATGATAATGACAAACTTTTACATAAAAGGCCTGGAGAGAGCACAAAAGTCTAAATGCATCCATTCGACGCTGTATTCTTTTCACAGAGCTTCCCGGTAATTAGTAAGCTAGCTTTGCTGAATGTTTGACTAGCCAGCATGCTATCAAACCATGACGCTCTGAGCCAGTGAAGGCAGGGGTCTCTGTCTCTTGCGCTACATGACAAAGTTACATCTACTCCAGCAGTTGTGACAACTTCTCCCCTGGACAGCTCATTGGATATATTGCCAGAGCCTGCAGCAATTCTGTCTTCTCTATCTCCATGGACACAGGCTGCGTATATCCTCAAAACCTCAAGAGATACTTTCCAAAGAAAAGTTGCTGGAAATTTACAGTTGAAGATTAAACACTGATTAAGTAATAAAATAATTCAGCAAAAAAGACATAAAAATGAATTTACAACATGATAACAACATGGCTAAGATACTGTAATAACTATTCTTCTTTCAGAAGATGTAACCATCACTAACACTGAATATAAAGACATAAGACATACAGTATTTTCCACTGAGTTCTGCAACACCACAGTCTACTGTAATTCTGGTGCTTTTATAACTCATCAGGACCTCACCTCCTCTGCCCTCTCAGCCGAGACTGTGGCTATAATGGCCCATAATAAGGGTCTAGAGTTGGCAATTATGAGTGGTAACATACTGGAAGGGGGCTGCAGAAATAATGCTCCGACTCTGTAGGGTCTTTTGCTTTTAAAGGCTTCTATCTATTGTCGTAGACTACAAGATGCAGAGTGGTCACCAGCTTGCTCCCCAGTGGAAAACCTGTAATTAGTTAGAAACGCATTGTGTGTTGGAAAAGGGGTATTTTTAGTGAGGGACGGCCACAAAGGAGGTGGTGGAGGTGGGCAGAGCCACAGTTCTTTCTTTCTCTCCTGTTGTTTCCAATCAAGCCCTGTTCCATGGCAACCTCCTGCCCGGAGACAGGAGACAGCAGTAGAAAGGAAGGAGTACCGCCCTCTCTTGAGGATGGCCAACCTGTGTATGTGTGTGTATGTGTGTGCATGTGCGTGGGAAGTGGATGGTCGTCTGTGTGTGCCTGCAAGTGTTCTTACATCTATGTTGAGGGGCTTCGATAATCATATTAAACAACGCAGGCAAGGGCTTTGGTATGTGAGCTCCCCTGATGTCAGCAACTTATTTATTTAATATCAACCAATAGTGACACCCTGACAGGGGTAATATCCAGATAAGGCAAAACCAGTATAAAATGATTTCTTCTAACACTACATTATTTTTAAATTTGACTGTAGAATTGTTTTAAGCGTTCTCATGAGTCACTAGATAACAGCTAGATGTTCTGTACTGGTTTCCATCTCATTAAAAGTCCTGTATCCACCACACCAACATTCTGCTCCATTTCCTTTGTGTTTGGTGCCTTCAGGCCTGGACAGAGCTAATGTTGGACCATGCATGAATCAAGTGCATGTGTTTGTAAGTGCCGCAATCTTCAATATCCATCACACCCCTCTTATACAGAGTCTTATTTTCCTGTCAGCTATTCTTTCCTCTCCCAGAACAGACATCCAGCACTTAAAGCGCCCATCTCTGAGATATCCCACCCCAGCCAGCCAGAGTGTCTGTCTGAGCACAGCTCTAATTACATCTCTGTTTGTGTTGCTTGTCACGTACAGAACAGTACATGCATAGAGGTGTGAGCTTCAAGTTTAAAAGTGCATGTCCTGTCCATCCTGCAGAGTGTCAAGAAACTGACCAGCCTCTTTTACAACCCACAGTTGTCCTGTGTGCAGCAGGAAAACACCTACCTTAGGCTCACGCAGTGGTTGTAGTAAAAACCACCAGAAATAATAACACAGTCCTAGGTTCGGCCAGAGGTCCAACACGACTACTAGATGTTTGCACTTCTCAGTCGAAGGAAGGTAACAACTGGTGTACCACTGGTTACCTGCCACAGGCTATTTAAGACAACCAAAACAAAATCTCTTCCAGTAGAAGATGGGAGGGCCTTTCAACCGCTGAAGAGGGTAACACTGTGCCTCAGGGCCTTATGTCTCTGAAAGCATGTACATACACACACACAGTCAGCCTTCACTGCATTGTGTCTGCAAGTGCTTTGACTAAAGGAGCACAGGACATCCTGCGGACAATCATACCACACGATACACAGCTTGTCGTTGGGATGTCTCATGCTTCATCACTAAAAGGTATGCAGCCATTCCCTTCACCTAATGCCAGCTATGAATGATCTGTATCATCCCTTGTTGCTGACCAAATATAGTAAAGCAGTGTAAATAAATATTATTCATTTCTGAAAAGTTTTCAATCAAAGTTTTTTAGGTGTGTTTCATTATTTTGAGAGTTGAAGAGTGTGCTTAAGTGCATTGTTACAGTTGACAACTGGTAGTTGAATACTACTAACTATTTTAGATTTTGGTGAAATAACTCATATGTATGCTGATTCTAATCAATATTTCTCAGTAGGTGGAAAGTGTCTAATAAAACTGAGCTGGAAGCTTTAGAACACATCAGACTTATGCTGCTATGTGGGACCAGCCTGTTCCTTGACATTAGCACAGGTCTGAATCATATTCATTATTATTTCCTTCCTGGATCAAGCAAATAATTACTGGGAGAAACTACAGTGTTACTGTCAGATGTATGAATATGGATTAGGTTTAGAGCATGGTCTCACCTTTGCCCTGGCTTTACTGACCTCATCCAGCAGGGTAGCATGATGGCGTTGTTGAGGCTGGAGGTGACAGTGGTGACAGTGAGTGGCCACCTTGAGGCATTGGCACAGCCACACCACAGCTGGGATCACAGTGAACATGGCTGGAAACTTCCTGCTCCCTGCAGGCTCAGAGGGGAGCTGGATGAGTAGTGGCCACAGGTGGGATGTACAAATACAGCTGACCTCACCCAGGCCAGAGACAGCAGAGGCCTAGTGTGAGCACCGGCTTGAGGCTGGTGATAACTGATGGAAGGGAGGGAAGAGGAGGAGGAGGATGGCGGCGATAGCAGGGAGGCGGATCTGAGAGGGATAGTAGTGAAGTCGTGGTAGGTGGGGATGGCGGATGAAGAGGGAGGGGTTTGTTGATAGACAAGGTCGACAGGCTCGGTCTGTGTGGAGGTGCAGGTCGTGAGCAACTGGGTCTTCTAGGGGTTCAGGTTTAACTCTGCTGAGAAGAAGGTGCCCGTCCATTGCAGAATAAGAGCACTTTAGGTGACTGTGGGAGGAGGAAGAAACAGTGATGTTAGATTTTTGTCCTTTAATATCTTACAAATGCACAGATCAAATGCAAGTGATCTATTTATGGCATTAAATTTCATATTCCCACTATTGTCATGCAATAACTTAGACTTTATCTCAGTAACAAAAGTGTTGTGTTGGCTTCAAGGACAGTTGTTTTGTATAAATAATCAGCTTCAGAAACAACAATACATGATAGAGATATGTCAGAAAGGTATATGACATTCACTTAGAGAAAGGACCATTCATTTGATCAAGTCCATTCAAGCATTCGTAACTCTCTGCGAAATCTCCTTGGTAAGCATGATGTCATCGCAGATACAATACAGGAGTAAAGGTAGTGTCTCACACTCGCCTCCTTTCACTCTCTCTTTCTTTTTCTTTTCATATGGCGTACAGGCTGCTCTCTGCTCTTTTCCTCCTGTTTTCATCACTCCCACAGAAAGCGCAGCTCTCTGTCCCCCTTGTATCTCTCCTAAATCTCACTTTATGACGGTGGAAGAAACATCTATGAGCTCAATTTCCTGACAAGTCTCTGTCTCAGTGGGCCTCCTAGGCCGCGCTGAGTAGCTCAATGTATCGACATATCTTTCCGCCACTTGCCTGGCTGTAGCAACATCCATCTATCCCCACTTTAAATTTCAAGACCTGTTACTTGGAAAAGATAATGGAACAAACAAAATAAAACTTGACACTGCCTGCTACTATTTATTTTCTGACTCCCAAACTCTGGACATTCTTTGATATCACAGTCTTTGTTTTAATGTCAAATTATACCGTCACATGATATTTGCTGATCTAGAGCTCACTAATATTTCAATGCAGGAGAAGTGCACTAGAGTGTATGCTGAAGTGGTGTTGAATCCTCAGTAGGTCCTTCAGAGGCTGACTCACAGTTAAGAGCCATCAGGTGGCTGTTCAGAGTTTTACTAATCATACAGGAAAAATTAAAAGCTAAAGAGAAGCTCCGATACATTTCACGGCGAAATGAAAAATATTCTGTGCTATGGATTTCGTCCTCCTTTTATTTTCAGACTCACATTTTTCTTTCCCTTATGTAATGCTGGCTGAGAGTGGATCTGTGGTGAATTACGAATTTCTCTGAGTGGAGTGATGCGTGTATGCTATTGTGTATTGTGCGTGTTCTTTTATGTAGTAGCCTACTATTTTACTCCAGACTTGTATACTTTCTGATTTTCCAGCCTACAGGAAATATTACGACCCCATAAGATAAAAGTGCCTCTCATAATAGCAACTCCTCCTCAGTTGAAGAAACAAACCCTACATGAAATATGCCCTCTGATGACCTCTGGACCTTGGTGGGAGTTCCAGCTCAGGTCAGTAGCATCAGTCGAGTTCCACAGTACATTATAGTCCGCCTCATAATGCAAATCAAGCATTTTCACCAGGGGTCTCGACAGGACTTTATGTACATAGTATGCTGGGAAAATACATTATAATTGTTTTGATTAAGGCTTTTTTTCTATCGGTAGGTCTGAAACAGCCTTACGTGTCCTGACTATTAATAAAGCAACATGATCTTTGTGAAATGGAATGAGTGTAATAATTTCTGTGATGAAGAAATCATGCCTCTTCATGGAGCAGGTTTCTAACTGAATTTTCCTAGTGGAACAGTTCGGTGATTACTTCCCTCAAGGAATTGACCATTTTTATGAGCTAGTTATACAGTTATATTTGGGTGAAAAGCGTACGCTGCCCTTTTCTCTAGAAAGTCCACAGCAGTAGTAAAGGGTTCTCGTCAGCTAATCCCCATTAATAAACACATCACATTACACAGTAGATATAGTAGCATCAATATGCAAGAGCACAATAGGAGAAGTTTTGGTGGTAGGAAGTAGTGATAGCTCACTTATTACAATCAGTGAGTAATAAGTGAGAGTTGTCCAGGTTTTAAAGTTTGCCTTCTACACCTGCCTTAGAAATAGATTGCTTCATTCATCGCTGGTAGCCAAACAACTACTGAATGAACCACTGACAGTAGGCCTTGAATGGGACTGATAGTAATCAGCAGCTGATGCAAACTCTACTTTATTACTCACTGAAGTACGCGTTGCTCCACTTTGGGTTTGTCCACTCCTTGAGCCAGCGCTGTGTCCACACAGGGGTGAAGTGTGAACGGCGTGTCAGCGAGTCCGATACACAATCACCGCCCCCAAAACTCAAGAATAAAACAGATTTTGAAATTGCAGAACGTACCTCAGTCACATTCTACACTTAAAAGCGGGCCTTATCTGTACCCATTAGACGCATGTGAATGACAACTGAAAATGCGGTTAAAATGCTTTCTGTGTGGACTACATCTATTGCACCCTTGGGATGACAATTCATAAATCAAGTTCACTGCTTGATGACCCTCCTTGTTAACTCCCTTAGATTTCCTAGATTCTGTAGCAGTTTGTTCCTGGCTTCCTTATCTGCTATCTAATGGCTATATGCCTCAAAACATTTCAAAAGTATTGGTAATTCTCAATATGTATGTTTTGTGATTTCTATTGTCCTCTACCAATGCTTCTTGCTGCCAACTCAATGTAGCCTTTCTTGACAGGCCTCAGCTATGCTCCAACTGCTTCGCATGCTGATCTCTCTGCTTTTTGCATGCCAGCCTTCAAGGATCGCAGCGTGCTCCACAGACTGCCTGGAGCCTATACTGCCAGAGGCTTTGAGCCGACAGATCCGTGGGCTGATATCGGTGTTTTTGGAAAGCCACAGCTCTTTCTCAATAAAGTGCCACACAATGAAAGTGTAGTTTCAGCCACTAGTTCTAAGTTCTGCATTTGTCAGTTTGCCAGTGAAGATACAGGAGAAAAAAGGAATCTGATAAAATGTATCATCATGTATACAAGTGTAGCCTGAATGCTGTTCTGATGGGTTTTATTTTTTTGTTTTTTATAACAACAGAACCAGTTTAGTTTCAGCCTAAACTCTGATTGGCTAAAAGCTTGTAGTAAATGTACACCTGTGCATGCAACTGACTTCTGTAACAGCATCAGCATATGTCAAATAGGTAAGGTCAAGGTGATTAGTCCATTACATACTTGTCCATCAGATAGAACCTAAAGTTTATTGATCAACTGTACAAACTTTTACAATAAATAACACAAATTTAAAGAGATTTAATCATTTTATAGTAACTCATAGTTTATTCATTCCTGGCCAGCTAGTAGCTTTTGTACTTGCCAACTGGGGATCTACTTTGGCTGTAGTATAATCAGTGTAACAAAATGTATAAAGCGCCTCAAGTGGCATTCTCATTTCAAAGCAGGTGATAGCAAAATATTCTTTTTTTGAGAATGTCATGGGAAAATTTAATATTCTGATCATAACAATCTATCGAACTTTAAATTCACCTTGTTAACCTCCACCATAGCGCCAATTCCATGTCCTGCTGCCCACCATCAGTAAACTAGGCTAAGTTGTTCTTTTTACTAACACAGATAGAAACAGGCCAGGCTGTACTGAACAGTTAATCTTAGAACCAGCGCATCTGAGTAATGTGAAGGAAGCATTTTCCAGTTTCGACATACTTATGGATGTATTATCATTTTGTCAAAATGCCTCGGTGTAAAAGAGACACTTGTGCAGAAGATAAAAGTAACATCAATTATTTTACAAAGTGAAAAAGCAAACTTATTTACATTTTGGGTTGAGTTCTCAAACAGGTCAGCTTCTGGTGACTCAGCCACCCACTTTCATTCAGCAGATACAAACACACGTGCACTCAAACTCACTCTCTTTATGCACATGCAAAGATATTTTCATACCTCATCCTCAATACCGTTGTCTGACAGGATACCGTTGTGGGCAGATTTTCAGGCCATATGGTGTCTCTATGAGGCGGACCATTTCCAGCAGGCCCTTGGCCCCGCCACCCAAATGAGACCACATTTCTGCGGCAGCCTAAACTATGTCATACCATCTGCCATCTAAAGGGGCTCAGTCTGTCAAGATTGGATCTCGGTGCCTTTGGCTGGTATGGGCTCTGGCTCCATCTATCGCGACTGTGCTACACGTATGGAGATAACAAACCGTGTGGGTAGCAGTACAAAACACAACTCCTCATACCCTTAGAGCCACCACAGTGAGAGAACGGACACTGAAAATGCCCGCACCATGTCTCTCAGCAGTCCCTAAGATATGGACAGACAGGGTCGGCTCTTATCAGAACACAGCGCCTCCACGTGACAATTCTCTACAAGACCTGAGATAACCTGATGGTTTATCAGCAGTTGGTATTTCTCATCCATCACGAGCTAATGCTCTCAGATTTATCTCAATGAACTACTCTGCTCTTCTCCCACCACCAAGTGTTCTTGGTAGTATATTAGGAGCAGATGTGTGATATCTTATGAATGAAATCAATAATAACTAAGTAACACTAATTCATCGCATGATTACAAGTATTAAGTGGCCTGCACCACTACACACACAGCTGTGGCGAGCAACACAAGCCCTGGTAACCTAGCAGCAGCTTCACATAACAAGATCCTTTATTTCTGGTGTGGACCAGGGCACTGGTACTCTGTGGGCTGTGACACCATGAGGTAACTCCATTGCATACCCAACATGAGTCAATTACATGCTATTTAGTGAACATGAAACCTAAAATAGTGATAGCGATAATTATTTACGGTGATATACCATGGGAGGTTGTGTTCTAGCTATATATGTATTGCTGAGAGGGGTATTCATATAGTGTTTGTGAAGAAGGGCAAAGGGTTGAAGGAAACTGAGAGACATAAAGGAGCAAGAACAGACAGAGATAGATAAGATTTAGAGTTTCCCATGTGACCCTCCTCCCTGGAGCAGTGACTACATCTGCACAATCACCCCCAGCTAGCATGGACTCTTCGCTGGCCCCAGTCACCTCCCCGAAACTCCCCCAGTGCATTCCTGCTCCAGCTGTGGCTCTCCTTCTCTTCTTAGTTCTTCTCCTCTTCTCTTACTACATGCTCTCCGACGACCACTCCTCTTAGCCCCCACACTCACTCGCTCTCTCACTCACTTGCCCGGGCCTGGGAGTGATTATCAGCCCATTGCCGGGAGGAGGAAAGAAGGAAAGGAAGGCAGGAGGAGGAAAAAAGGGAATTGTCTGGAAAACAACTGCTCTCTTACCCCTTGTTCCGATTCCAGGGGCTCGGCTTTGACTCGGACTGCAGGCATTCCGTCAAGCATTAACATCCTGTTTCTGAGGCTGCCTGTGAAGGGACACAGAGGAGGTGTAAGACGGGTGTTTTAGCATGACTAAGCAGGTCCCACACTCAAGTTATTCACACATGGACATCTACTATGTTGTGCTCGCACCCACTGAAAAATAAACACATTTTAAATAGACACAAATTTATGTTTCAGAACCATCAGAAGCTGCAAGACAAAAGATGCACACAAGCTGTATAAACTCAGTCAGTACACAGCATGACTCCCTCTTCTCCATAATAAAGATTTTCAATTGCTTGGCGGGCTGCTGTGGGGCTAATAACACTTCATAACACTGAATAAAATCCTCTTATGGCTTCAATGGAATACAAATACTTGCTTTGATATGGAGTTACTCAACAGCAATAGCAATAGTACAACCGGACAGAGTTTCATCAAAATACATAAAATAAAACAATGAGTGAAAATTTGACATTTGACAAATAGAATTTTATACTCATAATGATATATGTAATATTAATACCACAATGTGGCATTTGCATACACACACAATATCACACTTCTTAGTGCATCTACCATATGTATTCATCCTTCCCTATGCTGCCTCTGTAAAGTGGGCAGCAGTGCTCCTTGCTGTGGCTTTAAGAGGGATACTCAGACAGAGCCAATGACAACAATGCATGTTCCCTATCCCTCAGATTGGGCCGACCTGAGGTAACCCTCCCTCTTATTATTTTAGCAGCAGTACATGGAGGAATGCAAGCGAGGCAAATAGTCTCTAAACATCTCTATTACTCTCCACCGTTGGCACCGGCAGCTGGATGTGCGGCCCAGTCCTTGCAGTCAGCAGCATTGGGGACTAAAAAGCTCAAGACAATCATGACTGACATATATTCTCTCAATGAAACTGGTTTCCTGACCATCTACCTACACCAAACACCTAAGATCTCACACAAAATCCATGTGGCCTGTCCAATAATCAAGTTTTTGTACTCACCGGAAAGTCCACTCAAAATAGTTAACAAAAAAACATTTCTTTTTTTTACAGGTTTCATTCAAAACTGCCACAACAAAATCATTTAATGCCAAGTATTGTTCCACCACCTCTTAGATTCTCAAGCAAAAGCTAATCCTGACTGTGTTTGTGTGTGAGGGAGGTAGAGAAAGAGGGAGGATTTACTCAATCTGCAACCCCCCCAGATCTCGCCTCTCAGGTCTAAGTCCCTCAGGTACCCTGGCTGTGCTGCTATTGTATTGTTGTCCAGGATGTCCTTCGGCTTCAGGTCTTGGTAGGCCCAGATAGCGTTGCCATAGTAACAGCTGGGCGGGTGGAGCTGCAGCCTCAGTCCAGCCTCAAGCCATGTGTTGAGGAGAAGAGAGAGGAGTGCACTAAGACAGGGTGAAAGTGAGGTTTGTTTTACTCTGGATGACCATCACTCTGGCAGAGGCATTTTCTCTTCCTCAGAGAAAAAAAAGATTGATTCTTTTTTTATGAAGGAGACAATCTTGATTTTCCTATTTGGTAAATTTCACTTTTTAAAAAGCTTTTTTTGCATTTTTCAGCTTAAAGAAAATTCATGATCCAAACTTCTCTGCACTCCTCCTTCTGGACAAATCAACCGTCAAAACACCTTCCAATTTTGCCCAGTATGTCACCTCTCTCCATGTGCCTACAGACCAGTTAATCCAGTGGTATGTGAGCACCTTCCTAATGAACTGGCCTGCAGCAAGCTATTCATAGGAAATCAATGGCAAGTGCATACCTCTACTTGCGACTGTAATGTCCAAAGAGCTAACAGCAGAGACCTAACGCTGATGAGCAAACAGAGGGCCGCTGTATGTAGAGGTGTTCATGTCAAAATACTGTGATTGAAGTCAACCGTCAACTGCTCTTGCTCCCATGAAAGGATCATGTCGGCCAGTTAAAACTTGAGCACCACAAGCCAAAAAAGATTCATAATAAGAACAAAGATTGAGTTTGAAATGAAGAGAATTTGTTCAAGGTAATAAACCAATGTGTATCCAGTCTTCTCTGTCACTAAATTTGGTGTGCTGGCGGCAGGCTGAGGCGACCAGCAGTGTGCTGTCCATCAGCAGTATGAGGCTCCGTGTGTGGGAGATGGAGAGAGGAAGGGGAGGGGAAGGGGAAGGGGAGGGGGGAGGTGTGCAGTTAGTGGGAAACAGGGTAGATTAAGATCACCTTTCCATTTGCTGCACTCTGAAATGAAATGGCTATCCCAGGTGTGTGGGGGAGTTGGATGGAGAGGAGGGCAGTGGAGTGTTGAGGCATCTCATTTCTCCCTCCTACCCACCCTTCTGTCCCCACCAAAAAAAATAAAAAAATAAATAAAAGGTAAAGGGAGCAGGTGAAGATTGAGGGCAGTTCAAGCAGCAAAAAAAAAAAGAAGCTAGAAATAAACATATTTCATTGTCTGCTGCTCTCCTCGCTCCTCTGTTTATGCTTATTTGTGTGCCTGTTAATGCATTTTGAAGTATGAACTGAACCTCCCACCACATATCCGCATCTATGACCTCAGGTCCACTATCTCCCAGTTCGCTGATGGTTATCGGCTCTCTGCTGACTGAGGCGGTAGCAACAACCTGGGGTGAAAGGATATAGCTCAGCCAAACCAACCCTGCGCAGACTAGCTGGATCAATTAGAGGTGACAAACCTCTGACTTCCTCAGACCAAACGCTGACCTCATATCCCAGTGACATCATCCACTCCTATACACATGCACAGACGTTCACGCACGCACCACGCAAACGCAACCTTTGCTGCCAGTGTGCTGATAACACTGAGAATTAAATGAACATGGATTCTCTTTAAGTGACTGTTCATTGTTAATTGCTGAGGTTTAAACAGGAAGTGCTTTTATTGGACAAAAGCTCAAAGGTGTGTGTTGGTTGAGTGGGTGGTGTAAATCACTGCGAGTTCATGTTCTCTCAGCACATGCAAGTGTGAAGACAGATCCTGCTTAATACTATCTCTGGGTGTTCGCTCACACAGCAACGGAAAACACAGAAAGTTAAGCTTAAACAAACTCACGAAAGCAGTTTTAGTATTTGGCCGTGCCTACTCTTTTCTGCTTCCTCTCTCATCTCTCTCTCTCTCTCGCTCTCCCTCTCTCTCTCTCATGTGCACATACTTGCATGCACACACACACACAGACACACACACACACACACACACACACACACACACACCCTGAAACACACTGTAACAGACGGGCCCCGCCAATGCTTTGTTCCCATGTCGAGCGCCCAGAGCAACTGGGTGCATCTGTGTCACAGAGGCTGGACCTGCTGCCACGGGCTGGGATGGTAGAGGGAGATGGGAGAGGGTGCGGGGGTGGGGGCAATGAATTATGGCAGACACATGAGGAAGGATTAAGGAAGGTGATAGTAAGAGAAGCGAGTGAGGGTGGGGGCTTGTTGAAGTGCACAGCAGAGTTGCTGGCAGGAGCGGCAGTTAGGGAAGCAACCAAGGGGAGTTGAAGAGTTTGGGGGTGGGGTGAGGTCGGGGTGGGGGGGGGGGGGTTGGGGTAGTCAGAGAAGCGAGAGAGGGTAAAGCGGGGATATGGAGCCAAGCCAAGGCCCGGTCGAGCGCAAAGCACACGGTGCAAGAATGCCAACAGACCCCCCCCCCCCCCCACCCGGTCCTCTACCACAGAGAGGAGAGAAAGAAAAATAGAAAGCAGGAGAGGGAGACTGCAAGGAAAAACATTTTAAATGTTGCAAATCAGAAATGATTACCTAGTGCAAATGCATTAAAAACAAGGACAGCGTTGTAGGTGATTTGAGATGAGCATTTCCTGTGTTTTACCTATATTGCTTGCCACTGGCCTCTTTGCCACAGCTCACTTCCCTCTTCTGTGCCCCTGGACACCCCAACGTGACACATTAGCCTGATAACTAACCTACAACTGCTAGCTTACCAGCACACTCATCCACTTCCTCTCTTTAGAGTTAATCCACTGCAGAAACTTTTAGAAAAGTAGTGAAAGCTTAGTTTGTTCTCAACATGCTCATTAGAAAGGTAACAAAGAAAACACTTCCTAGACCCTGGAATATACAGGCTCAATGTATGTTTGTTAAAAAAAAACAAAAAAACATTTCTCTAGATTGTGCAAAACATAGACACAATACAGCCATAGCTGAATCACAGCTGATTTCGATCTCAACCTCAGTCTGCTTCATGTTAAGCTGTGTCTGTTCATGAGCTCATCTTGTTGGCCTCATTCTGGTCTTGAGAGCCATTCAAATAGTTCCCTGCAGAGTTACTACTTAAAGAGTAACTGCACCCAGCCAAAAAACAGCACTTGGTGTGGTCAAAGGTTCAACAGACTTGAACCTTCAACCCAGGGAGGTGAGTGTTTTCATGCAAATGTTTTGTAGTAATTACACAGCAGGTAAAAACCACACCAGCTTTTTTTTCTGATCTGTTTTCTTAAATGAAAAGATCTATTCTGTTGATCAACATCTTAGTGTTGACAGTAGGGGAAAAAGTAATACCAGATAATACTAGCCCTGCTAAAAGCTGCCTTACTGAGCAGCCCTTTGAACTGTCCACACACAGATAGTCCAAACATAGGGTGATCATCATCTTCTAAAGGCAATAAGGTTTTACACCTTGTTTTACCTCTGGTTCCAGCTGTTACACATTTTGGCTAAGTATAGCCTTCAAGCTCTTTATTCTAAAATTTCACAGTTTGTAGTTTCTGCCTTTGTGAGGCAGAGTGCTGCAAAACATTTCCTCCATACAAGATCTGATGTGGAGTTAAGGAGCAAGCAGCTACCTCCAAAAATGGCTGGCTTAATCCTCAGTTATACTTGCCTGTGGACGCGTACGCAGACAGCTGCAGACACCGCGGACACACAGTCCAGTTGTTTTCCTTATACCTCACTTGAAGTCCGCTTGGTCTGTACATGCACAGAAAATCATCTACAATGAATCATAGTGTGCGCACTATGAATCAAGTCAAAATGGCAACATCCATGCAAGAGGAAGAGCTGTACTTCATGAAAAAAACACTGAAAAGTTTGACAAATAACCGAAATAAGCTGGAAAGCTTGGAGAGCAAGAAAGTGGTACGGTTGCTCAATTACAACGGGAGAGCTAATGCGCAGTTGGTGTGCAGACAAATGGGATTTTTTGGAGAAAATAAGCTCTGAGATAAACAAAAGTGTATGATACTTAAAGAGTGAGATAATCTTCATAAATGAGTCATCATTCATGATTTTTGAAGCCCAAATACAATTGTCAAAAGTAAAAGGCTAATGTTAGGCTATAAACAAAATACATCGCAGTCGCATGACTTCAACATCATCGTCACTAAGCGTTCCGACTTTTAGCGCTAACTAATTTAGCGCTAGCCTCTTCTACAAAAGCCTTTCTTCTTAGAAAGATAGATTCTTAGAAGATTTGCAAGAGCGTGTGTATAAACATAACGAAGGCAGACTGGTGAATAGATCAGTTTTCGTGTGCAACCTCTACAACCTCTGTAGTCTCATTTAACCTCTTGTTTCAGGATGAGGGAAACAGAAGAGCTAAAATGCTAACTTATTTCTGGGTTTTAGGACTCATTCCTGCACCTCAATTGGTGGGAATGCGGACATCTGCGCAGAGCCTTATGCACACACTCCACCCCACCCCCGATGACGAGATGTACGTTGCACAGACCCCTGCATACTCATGGATGAGGAAAGTATAATATTGGCTTTAAGGCCCCAGAGTGTGTTTACTTCCTCTGTTCAGACAAAAACTTAAGGTGAACTCTAAAATGTCCAAATCTTGTAGACATGTAGTCCAACAACGTAGCATAGTAACTAAGACTGAAAAACTTCAAACAGCACATTTGACGTAAACAGTGTTGATTCTGTTTGTTCAGTGAGTGTCTATGTGAGGAAGGTGGAGATGTGTGTTTTCCCTAAGACTTCACTCCTGAATGTACTGAGATGGACATAGTCTTTTTTTTTCTAATCATTCCTGGCACTCTGTGAATGGTCTCAGAATTTCCATTTCATAAGCTGTATTTTCCTTGGCAGGAGCAGCAAGCAAGTCTTTTGGATGCTTCTGGGACATTTTTGAACAGGGCTCAAGAGAGCAGAGTGCTGCTACCTCTTTGCTCATAGAGGCGTGGACTTCTCTAACCCCAGACAAGTACAATGGCATCAAACCAGTTTATGTGCACTACCCTTTGAAAAAAGAGGTGGGGGAAAAAGTTGCCTTTAGGGTTAAAAACCCCTTAGAAATGCACTCAACTGATGCACATTATCTCAACACGTCCTGTCCTTTTTCCTCTGGGAATAAGTCAGTTCCGCAGAGGGACAACACAGCTCTCCTCATGAACAGAGCTATTATTAGACAGAATACACTTCTCATGTTTTCATCATCAGGACAAACAGCCAAACTTGGGGAGCTTATCAAGTCCCATCAATTTGAAATGAATGGCATACTGTACCTGTCTGATTCTATCCAGGTGTCACCTGTTGTTTAATTTGACGTGGCATACGTGAGGCTGGGCTCTCTACTGCACTCAGTCATGTAGCCAGCACGTCAAAAACCATCTGACTGTCCCTTGACGTCACAAAACTCGGAAGTACAATAAATACATAACTGAGGCTAATTTTATATAAAGAGTCTATCACCAGCAACAGAATATGGCACTGACGTTCACATACTGACTCATGACTTAATGAATATGCCTTGCATGACCACTCTTAAAGCTGGCTGTGAGGGACGACATATTATCGACAAAATGCCTGTCAAAAAAAACACACAAAAAAACACCATGTACAGGAAAAGGCATTTATAAAATTAAAGGCACAGGGGAGGGTATACTGAGACAGCCCCAGAGATAGACACCAAACCCATTTGCACAGGCTGAGTGGAGATGGCAAGGGGTAAGTATTGATTCGATTGATCTGTACTTCAGAATACATATCAAGCTCCATGGTGGTGAAACCAAGCTTCAAACAATGCAAAATAAATAAATAAAACAGAAAAAACGATATATTGTGGGACTCTTTCCATACAGTTTAAACTCCATACCTTTGTATCTAATGTTTTATAATAGAGTTTTAGAACATATACATATATGGAGTTATTTTGTAACCAAATAGTGCATTTTCTACAATGCAGAAGGTAAGGTTAAATAAGAAGGTAAGATTAAATGAATCTGGGTTCATGGGGTTTGATACAGTATGTGGAAATGCGCTCAGCGACAATATGGTGTGCCAAATTTTTCTACTCCAGCACAATGACCTCATTATGTAAGTTCCTGTACACGTCTAATACAGAAATGTTCCACAAAAATGTTCATTCAAATACAGTATGCAGTCTAATATAAACTTTCTCTAAAGCAGGAGCAACAGATGAAGGGTTAGATAAGTAAAACAAAGGAGGGATAATTTGTGCGTGTGTGTGCACGCGCACGTGAGTGTGAGAGAGAGAGAGAGAGCAGTAAACTCATGTTCTTGAGCCAGGGAGCTCAGCACCTGGGAGGAAACAGCTCCATTTATAGAGTCGATACCCATGTAAATACACAGAGAACACACACACATAAAAACAACACACACACACGCATATGCAAGGCCCACGGAAGTTCCCATATTCTGGTGGATTGCCCTTGGGTCCTTGCTATTTCTGCCAGGGGCAGGGGGATCCTGTGTCAGTAATCCTGTCGGG
This sequence comes from Lates japonicus, assembly GCA_033238685.1. NCBI lineage: Eukaryota > Metazoa > Chordata > Actinopteri > Centropomidae > Lates > Lates japonicus. Next base: position 63,375 of record BRZM01002174.1, read on the forward strand.
ATGAGGGGGATGAGGTCGCCGGATGCAGCTCAAGTCTGCTGCCTTCACTAGCACACACAGACACACACGTGAAAATAATTTGTACGAACACTTTGCTGAGTGGACACTGCATCCAGCACCACAACTATTACAGTATGTTTACACACAAAACAAATGTATGGTTGGTTTTTAATAAAAGGGTGCTCAGAAAGCAAACAGAAACCCAGCTATACATACTGAAGAAATATATAAATGTTACAATCAGCCCAAACACATTCATTCGTCCAAAACAAATTGTGCCATTAAATACTTCAACTTCTAGATATATAGCTACTGTCTCTTTAAAGGGCCAAATGTTAAGGTAAAAACTCAGCACCTATAACATTTCTAAAATATCCGTTTTCTGTAGGACAAAGGCAAATGTTTTGTGAATTTTATCTTTTTTTTCCTGTGACTTTTTGTCTTTGTGAAAGATCCCCACCTCCGCCACTACCGCCTCCGTCCCTTCTAAGGTCTTGTGAAACTGTGGGAAATGAAGAAGCTATTTATTCTGAGAGGAAACACTCAAAGCGAAAAGAAGAGTCGGTCGCTGTCTGGTTTGTCTGTGCCTCTGTCTGCGTGTCAAACGCACTTCTTACAAAGATGACTTCCTGAGCCCCTGTTCTGTTCTACAATCTGGCTTCCACACACCCAGAGACACACACACACACACAAACCTTTGCCGACCTTTGCCTCCACCCACAATGAACCATATTTGTCTTAGATTCAGAGACAGACACACACACACATAAACACACACGTCTCTCAATAGTGCAGCTCTGCTCATGAAAGAAGAATATAGATGCCCATTCAACACAAACAGCCACCCACACACACCCACTACAGTATGTGCGCACACATGAACGTGCATACACGAAAACATGCACAGTTACACACACACTCCTCCACAGTGCTCCAGAGAGAGGTAAACAGAAGAGTCTGACATCCTCTTGCATCATGTGCCTCAAATGCAGCAGAGAAGCAGCTAAACAAGCTGTGACCGTGACAGCTCTAAAGTGAGGTGGCATTACTCAAGTGAGCTTCGACTCAGAAGTCAAAGCAATTTGTGACACCATTCTCTGCCGTTTATATCCAATTGAAGATCATTTTGATGTAATCATGAGAAAGAATAAGTAGAATATTTTGTGCGAGGGCTGGATTGAGTTCTTAAGAAGCCTTCCTGTGGCGTCTATTTGTGGTTTCTTTAAAAACCACAAATAGATGCCGCAAAACAGCTCCTAAGGAGCCAATATACTATGAGGTCTTCTTGCTCCAACATAATCGGGTGACCTCTCTAGAACACCCTTCACACACACACATACACTCACCTCAGTAAATGCAGTAGGGTCAGTGGCTGTGCATCTAAAATAGCCTCTGACACAAAAACCTCACTTGTACCAAAGGAGGGGGGTGGGGGGTGGGGGTGCTGAGCAAACCCGGATAAACACATGGAGTAATTGGCACAGCCTTTCATGAAGACACACAATATTCTTTGCATGTTTATGATGAGGTTTACACACTGTAAGTTTAGACTGCATGTGTGCATGAGAGAGGGAGATAGAGAGAAAGAGGTTAGCTCCAGCGGATCAATAAAAAATGCACTAAGTGACTCTGTTCTCGTCTCTTATTTACACTCAGTGCTGAGGTCCTAGGCTGAGGTGACCACACTGCAGTACTTAATAATTATCTCAGACTGACAGAGGTGCATCGTAGGCACAGACCTGTACCGAATTCACAGTAAATAAACTACTGGAAAACTGGCGAATATTTGCTTCTGAATGCTTTAATAGCTATAGTGTAAAGAAACCACTAAAAAAACTGAGAAATGCCAAATTATAGACAGTGTGTTTACAATAAAAGCCCGTGAGAATGTACATGAGGGTGTAAGCACTCAGTCACTGCTCCTCTCATGCAAAGGTTATAGCTGCTTTCTGCGTACTGAAACTGAGGGTCAGAGCGAAACCCTGTTCTCATCTGCTGCCCTAACAGGGAGGTGGGATGCATTAGATTAGCATCCGCACAATAACCTGCATCCTTCCCACCACCACTATCACCACCAACCACCCACATACTCTCTCTGTCTCTCTCCTCCTCCCTTCCCCGAGGGATGACAGTCCACTCCTGCCCTAATGAGGGATTCTTTGAGAAGGCTACTGCCTCTATCCCCCCTCCCAGGCTCTGATGGTGTATGTGTGTGCACTTGTGTTCCAACATGTATGTCTGAATATGTGTGTGTGTGTGTGTGTGTGTGTGTGTGTGTGTGAGCGATCCCCCATCCCCCAGCATATGCGCTGTGTACATACTACTCACAATATCTTGTCTACTGAATGCATCACAGCACATGTGCACTCACATGCACTCTCAAAGATCGACCTAGATGTTTTACAATAACTGTACAATGCAAGCATGCAGAGGCACTAGTATACTGACTCATCTACTGTATGTACTGTAAACAACTCATGTAGAAATAATATCAGCTCAAACACTTAAACACACATTCTTGTTTCAATTCACCCCCTCTGCCCTTTCTTCTCACTTGCTATCTCTTCTGATACAAACAAACGCATGCATGCAGGCATACACACAAACACACAAGCACTTAAGAATTTGCCCTAGTGTTTAATAGTCTTGCAGAGTTCTCTTGATGCAGCATCACGAAGTGCCTACCCTATCTAACCTCTCTTTGCGTTGACACAACCAAATCCACCCCAACACACAGCAAATGGAAACATACAATAACGGACCAACCAAAACATTCCTACACACTGACACTTATTACATCAAATGTGTGTGCAGTTATTTTCGCTCACTGAGTTTTTCCCCTTGGTTTGACCCATTCCAGCTCTCCAACACCACTCAATAAAAGCCAGCAGCTGTGTTTACCTCTATTACTCATCTACTCATGCCTTCACTTCGATTATTTTTCCTCTCTTTTTCAACTGATGCCGTGCCGTGTTGATACCTGGTCGAGGCAGCTAATCGAGAGGAGCTATGGCGCGTAGCGTGAACCGACGTTTGGTCGCGTTAAAGCCAAAGAGCCTTTGGAATGCCACAGGCACCACAAATGGATCCCACATGTTGTTTGCATAATTTCCTCTGCTAACAGTTGACCTACAGTACAACTGGAAACAAAGTTCACAGTGATCCATGCAGCATCCTTGTGCAGGTCTGCTGAAACCATCTGCACAGAGGCTAGGGAGACACAGCTACCCAAAGATTCTGTAAAGGGAAACTCTTCCTGTAATACCAGCTCATAAATGGTCCAAAAACAGTCTGAAAATGCTGACTTTGAATGCTCTTGCTTCCTTCCTTTTCTCCTTCATTCTGTCAACCAACCATATTTGGCTGAAACAAAACAGACGCTTGGTTGAAAGAGGAAACATCCCCACAGACAGACAGGCCTTCCATTGACATACCTTTCCATCCTAGCCATGGAAACATGTAGAGCAACCTTAAATCAGAGTATGGGGGCAAGCTCTGCTGTATGAGTCATTTCCAGTAAGCACTGAGTGTGCAGCTCTAGAGATGGTGTCATTACTAGAACAAAACTTGGATCAGTGCACTGGTCAGACATCATTTTAAAATCTACCTCCCTTCATATCTCTTTGTTGTTTGATGACAGTAATTTTTTTAATCAAAAGATAAGCTTGGTTACTATGAGTGGGTCCTCATAAGTATTCAACAGAGGAATGCAGCAAAAATTCTAAATACTCACACTGATGTTTGACAAGCTGTAATCATCCATGTTAGATTGTAGTTCTTTCTGTTTGTGTTCACTATTTAGACTATCAACCCCAGAGTCACTGCTTTTGCACAATACTTTCCATGCTCTGCCTCTCTCTCTCTCTCTCCCTCTCTCTCTCTCTCTCTCACTTCAGTCACAAAACAAACATGCTCGAGCACTCCATGTACACCCTTAGCTCAATTTTGGTAAACAAATGTGGGCTGGACACTGGGGTCAAAGGTTGAATCCACAAGAGAAAACGCACAGGGAGAGAACATTTTGTCATCTTCTGACATGATGAAATAACAGCAAAGGGAGTTCAGTTGGCAGCTTTCACCTACAAATATTAGTCTTATTTCACGCACAGGAAGTTCAAGAGAACTTCCAACGCATGTCTTACTACTACTCAGAATGAAATGAAGCAAAGTAATTGCAGATGTTTTGGATGTTTAACCCTCTAGAGGCTTGACCTTTAAGTCCCGCAAAGTCCCGCAGATGTAAGTTAGCTTTGTGACCAGGTTCATCTATTAATATGCAAAGTCATCTACTTGCTTGCTGTCTGTTTCACACATTGTATATGTGCAAGCTTGACACTTTGGTCTGTTGTAAGAACCTGCGGTGGCTGTGGCTGAGCGTCCGGGTTTGTCCCCTCTGGAGATGTTACAGCACCTACCCGGGATAACCAGGGATATCCCACAACGCACCATGAGCGTACCCTACCTCTCTGTAATTTTCCTTGGCTTACAGTCAGGGACCCAAATGAATCCAGAAGTACCATGCACTGCAGCCTATCTGCAATCAATGACGATACACTCCATAACACCCACCTGGATCAATGACACAGCAGTCAGTCAATATGCCAGCAGTTAACCCAGCTGATTAGGGGTAATACAGGGAATTTCACATCTCCCTGAAGAGGACAGTGAGCCTACATGTTGTCGGAGTGTGCATACAAGAGCGTGGCACTTCTTCCTGAAAGATTCAATCTGTCAGCATGCGCCCAATTTGTGTGTTGTGATCTGTAGCAGACAGATGATGCCTTTAGTGGGGGAATCCTGCCGAGCAATTAAATGTGCTGGACAGTGTGGTGTTGACGGACAGATAGAGCCTATCCGTTGGTGATTGGCTTTTTAATTGAGTCCCTCCACCTCCACCTGCACTGATCTCTATGATAAAACCCTTGGACCATGTCTTGCGGAGGGGGGTTGAGCCACTGAAGGAATCAGAGTGGCAGCAGCAATTTGATACAGTTATGGGGGAAGACAACTGGGGGTTGCGTCGCAGCATATTGTTAATGATAATATCAGTATGGGTTATAATGTGAGAAAAATGAACAATATTGCAAGTGTTACATCAAGCTGACACACCTGGTTGAGTCCAAGGTGAGACAAAAATCACATTTGAGGAGAACAACACTTGATGTTTGGTCTAATCAGTTAAACAGACTATTTCCATCAGCGCTTGATGACCCAAGGATAAGGACAGCATCAGCCAATACCTGAAAACAACATATATTTACCTTCAAGTGACAAAGCCCTCTAGTGGCAGCAGGAATTCTGATTGTTGTCCATTGCGCGCAAAGAAAAAAATAGTGAGATGTTTGCATGTGTGGCCTAGTGAGCGCCCATATAGCAGTGACATTATCTAGCGCTGACATTAAATCATTCTCCAGGATTTTATCATATTGTCTTGAATAATGTTGCTATTGCTAAAATACCCCTGCAGAATTATGATACTATTTTCAAGTATTATCACCTTCCTCTAATGGCAACCTTCACTGATTTGTTCATCACTGCCAGGAAATATTTATATGTTGCCTGTTTCCGAGCTCCAATGTGATTCTTCTTCACTATTCAATCACAGTACTGTAGAGTGTTCTCTACATGTGTGGTACTATCGGCCTGCATATTCATGCATAGGGAGAAGGCCCCTTTGTAAATGGATTTAAGTGAGAGTTTAAATGGGCACTAATCTCACTGGCTGAACATCCGTGAGCTGCAGGGGGTCTCGTCCACCCACACATAACCCCACCCCCCTTATCTTTTTTTTTTTTTCCTTTCTTTTCTTGTGGATGACACCTCCACTTAAACACATGCACACACACACAAACACACACCCTATGGCTGTTACACACAGTTAAAGGCAAAGGAGGGCCTCTCCACAACACGGGGTAAAGTCACAGAGGTCAGTGCTCAGTTTCCACATCAAACCCAGGAGCAGAGGCCAGAGTCTCATCCTCCCTCCCACCTTTCTCGCTCACTCCCTCCCCTCCTGCTCTATTGCTCCCTCCCTCCCTCCCTCCCCTCCTCTTACCACCACCACCTCCCCACACACACACACATACCCTCCTCCTCCCCCTCGCTGGATGTACAAATGCCTTTGCTGTCAGCTCTGCCCTGGTCCCCTGTAATTGAAAATAACAGCCAAGGGCCAGCCCCCGGCCACTCTCCCCAGCCTGGTGGCTCTCTGACTCTCTGACAGCCACCCATCAATACCAATGACTATTACCCTGGAAGTGAGAGTGCTACCGATGACATCCAAGACACCACCCCTGCAACACTCCCACATACACACACACACATACACACATACACACACACACCCCCAGTGTCCTTCCTCCGCTACCCGAGCCTCCTAATGTTTAACCCGTTGCTAACAGCCTCGTCTCTCTGTCTCCAAGCTGCTACAGTAGGCTACGGTAGGCAAACAAGCCTGTCTCACACACTCACACACACACACACACACCACAATGCTTCACACAAATGCACAGCCGCCAAACACACACACACACACAGACACACACACACTCACAAAAGTCTCTTAAGACAGGCACAAAACTCACTGACAAGCAGCAAACTTTTTTTTCCAGCGAGAAGTGCTGAGGGAGAGTTTGGTGTGGTGCTGTCTCACTTCACACTCTTATATTCTCAACCGAGATATTCAGTCAGTATCATCCTACAACGATGACAACACCGCCACACTGCTAAGCTGATATGCTTTGAAGTTGCTATAAAGGTAAATAAGTGACACATAAGAGATTTCACAACTGGTGCCGGCGCTGTAAAGTCAGGATGCTGCCCCTGCTCACAGTCGTTCCAGTGTATAATCACTTTTTTGTTCCTTTCTTGTCATGACAGCTTATGAATTTACGTGGGGAGTAAGTGTTACATGTCCAGTCAGCACCATGCGGGGGTCTCTTGCTCCCCACCCCCCACACACACACACACACCCCCACCCCACCCCAACCCACTGACAGACACCAGACACAATGCCATAGGTGATCTGAGTTGTCATCTGCTTTGACAGAGCAATGACAGCTGAACGAGACGCACTGAACACAAGCACAAAGCCCAGCAACGTGACAAATGAAGCACACAGCAGCAGCCAGCAGAGGAACAGGACGAGAAAAATGCATAGACCTTGTCAGAAGCTGCAGAGCCGTGGAGACTAGGGTACTGTTTTCCTTTCTACAGTCCTCTCTGTCTCCTCTCCTCCTCTCCCTCTCCTCTTCTCTCCTCTCACTCTGCGTGTTTGTACGTGTGTACGCGTGTGTGTATGTGTATGTGTGTGTGTGTGAGTGTGTGATAATGTGAGTGTGTGTGTGTGTGAGTGAGTGTATGTGAGTGAGCAGCTCCCTCCCCTTCTGCCTCTCAGCTGCTCAGCTCAGGCAGTTCTCAGGAAATGAATGGGAGCGCACAGAGAACTGTTGTACTTGCAAATGACTTACCCCGAGTCACATGATCCGCTAAATGTAGGGTGGGCCGGTGGGTGGAGGCTTCATAAGCAAAAGGGAAGACAATATACTCTAAGCTTTAACAGCATGCATCGAATTACACGGGGCCCCTCCGGGGAGGTTTCCGACGCGTCCGCTCTCAAGCCAGCGCGAACTCCCTCTCTCTCTCTCCCTCCCGGAGCGCAGCGGAGAGCCCTGGGCTGGGGGTGAACACCGGAGCACCTCCCCGTTTAAAGGGGACGGAGAGTAAGGTGTACGAAGAGAAGGGGATTTAATGAATAATTTTAACTCTAGTCCGATTTACAACATACTTGTGTAGTCGTGTGATTTTTATTGAGAATTAACAATGAATGCATTAACTCTTCAGTGGTTTAACTATATAGACCAAATGAAGAGACTGCCAAATGTTTCCGTTACTGTAAATATAATGAAATTGTTACAAATATTTTGAATTAAAACATTTGTCAGCTGATACGATCCTGATCAATTAAACACGAAAACGATTGGCCTAAATTTTCAGAGTTAAGGCATTCACCTGTGTATAGTATATTTGTGGATGACAAATAATTACATTTAGATATGTAGAATATTTTAGATATATATAATATTTTCTTTTATTTATTAGAAAATAGGTGTAGTCATTTATTCACACCTATATTTACTATAATCACGGACAACAAACCTTTATTTACAGAGAACATGAAGTACTTATATTAGAGAGAAAACCAAACTTTTGTTATTTTTTTTATCATTAATTATCATTAATCAATTCATTGATTAATAGTTTGCTTCATAAAATGTCAGAAAATAGTATAAATAGTGTATATAAGCTGATGCATTCTGGCTTGTTTTGTCTGACTGTCAGTCCAAAAGTTATTCAGGTTACTATCATGTCTAAGTCTGACAGAAACTCCAAATATTCACATGTGAGAAGCTGAAAGCAGTGAATTTGGGATATTTTTTTTTTCTTAAGAAAATGACAATTTCATTATCCAAATTGTTACAGAGTGATTTTCTGTTGATCAACTTGTCAAATAATCAACTAATCATTCAAGCATCTAATTTCAATCATCATTTGTTTATACAGAATAACTTTGTTTGGATAATAGAGGTAGTATTTTCCTCCTCTCTGTTGGATTTTAGCTTCTGCTTTTTCAGTAAAATGCCACATTTCTGCCTGCTGTTTAAGTGACTAGCCTTGAACAACATGCTGGAGTAATGACTGCTTTTAAATTCTCCTCTGTATAATGCCCGAGCCACTGTACTCATGTCGATTTTCCTCCTGGTGTTCTCCGGCTTGATGAAAGGTATCTCTGTGGTATGAGAGGCTGATGCTGATGCTGCTGAGCGCCCACAGCCGGTCCCCCCTGGGAGCTCTAATTAAGGTAAAGGAAGCAGGACTCATCTGCATGGCTGATGGAGCTCATACCACTTTACATGGTGCAGGCTTTATCGCAGAGCTGGAGAAGCATGACTTAAAGAGCCAGAGATGCTAGAGAGAGAGGGGGAAAAAAAAGACTATTTACAGTTAGTACTGTAAGCCTGATCCAACTGCTACCCACTTAATATTCATTCTGTTCCATGCCAGATACTGTATGTCCTCTGTTTGCAGTGAATGGAGGATAAAATGGTTGGGTGGAGACGGGAGGATGGAACAAAAGGGACGAAAGGAGAGAGAGACTAGATTAATAAGGTTGTGTATGCTGGATAGAGAGGTGGCTGGGTGATTGTATACGGGTGAATTAAGAAGTATTTTCTGCCTGCCTGGATAGGAGGTGCTCTAAGTGTCCAGTTGGAAGAGGGGTTGGTTGGATGAATGGATGAATGGATGAATGGGGGGAGATGAAATGGAGATAAATGCTGCTTTTGCATTTTGATACTTAGTTCTATGAAAGGGAATGATTTTATTTCCTTTTCCAGAGATTATTGCCTGTGTACATTTAAAGAACTATATTACAGCTGATACCAATATAACTAAGAGTTTCACCCCCTTTTTTAAACTAAACGTTTAGTTATACTCATACACATTTTGATGATAAACAGCTGCTTTGTCAGGAAACTAACTAAAAATACCTTAAAATAAACAAATGTTAATTTTAGCCAGATTCACAGCTAAGCCACTAATGGCACCTTTTCACCTTAGTGATCCAAAATAAGCAATTACAGAAGTCTATCAGTTTGAAAAGGTTTGTCCCTACATGGAGGTTTGCTGTTATTTGTATGTATTTAATGTGGTCCCATTAAATACATTTTCATTAACCCATCTTGCCACTGATGGAGAGGGTTGGCATTTCGCATTATCATTTGCTTTGCCACAAATAAAAGCATATCCAACAAGTAAGCCCTTTTCTATTCCATAGCTGCATCAGGGCTCGCTCCCCTGATGCTATACAATGGGTCTAGTCGCAAATAACTATTCAAAATAGCAAATGTTTCTGAGTGAATCTCTTCCCAGTATGACTTTAGTTTTGGACAGTACCAAAAAAAATTGTGTGTGAGAGAGCTCCCACTTTTCTTTTAAATCCAGAGTATCCCCTGACATGTGTGATTGTAAACATTTATATATTTGTGACATGATTTTGGTACCACTCTTTTCTTCCATAATCCTTATTAGAAAGGATTCTATTGGAGTGGGTGGTTGCTTAAGGATATTCCATCCCCTGTGTGGTATTAAATTATTTCTCAATTGTAAAAATTCATAAAAAAATATCTTTGGAGCATAAACCACATTTATCTTGTAATTGTTCAAATGATTTTAAAATTTCTCACCTCAAACATTTGGTCTATTGCAATAAGCCCTTTCTCCACCCACTTCCTAAACCCAGTGTCTAATTTATCTGGTGGAAAATCCGCATTCTTTGCAATCTTCATTCTTCTTGATATTGTTAAAGGTGCTTCCACCCTTTTTCTCACCAGTGACCAGACGTTCTGGCTCCAATTCATTCATTCGTTTTTTTATCTGAAGTTTTAAGCATCTCAAGAGGCACCTGTCGCTATGATATTTTTTCTAATCCCAGACAATTCATCTCCTCATCTTGCATGAAAAAAGTTGTGCTGCCCAGTAATTTGGGTGATTAAAGTCTCCTGGATTTCTTGGCAAAGATAACAGTTTAATCCCTACATTTCCACTCCTGCCATGTAAATATGTACATATGTAAAAATCGATGTGTAATAGTATTTTAAAGACTGATACCACATATCCAGATGGGTAATGACTGAAAAAGACACAACAGCCTAGGGAGTATATTCATAAATTGTGTACATACATTAAATACTTAATCATGTGTCATATTTCTGACCAAGAGAAGGAGACATGCAACTAAAGCTGTGTGAGAATAAACACCATTAGACTTCCTCCACTGTCAGTCACCTCTCAGAATAATTTGACATACATTCATTTTAAAGTTTCCATGAATTTACACAGCGCTGTACAATTGCGCACAAAGGTGAAAAGGTGATTATTCAACTCATGGTCCTGAGTATATTGATACATGAGTGATATTACCAATCTCAGGGAAAAATCACATTTGTGTGATGTGAGAGGCTGGCTAGTTAATAGGCGCTTTGAAAGTCTCTGTGCGTGATGGAACACTAATGTAACATCAGCTGTAAGGCCCAGTGATGATCCTTGTAATGACGTCCTGAGGAGCTCTTTCAAATGAAATCCTCACTGTGTAACTGGTGCCCCAGGAGTCCTGGCATGTATTGAAGGAAGGCAGACAGAGAGGAGCGCGAACAAGCGCTTCGAGGGTGGTGGTGGTGGTGGGATGGGGGTGGGGGGGGGGGGGCGACTACAGATCCCTGTTGAGGAGAGTTCGAAGAGGAGGAGAAAGAACGAGGGAGGATGAGGGGAGATGGTCTGAGGGACATGGGGGGAGGGGTCACAGTAGGGATGGATCAGGCACAGGAAGGGAGGCATCTGAAGTGGGCTGAGTGCTTGAGTCAGGGCTCCCAGCTTCATCCTGTTTTCCGGTAGGCCTTATTAAACACCTGAGACACAAGCACCTCTCCCAAGGCTACGCCAACTCCAGACAGGTTGCTAATGCATCACCCAGGGGTGGGAGCAGTTCAAAGACGGCGTGGGTGTCTAGGGGGATCATTTGTGGAGCAGCATAATAAGCTGTAAGACATCAAGAAGAGCATTATCATTATACACTTCTCCCTTGCATCATCTGACCCAATCTCATCAAATTATTGTAACACCATTCGTCATTTAGTCACACACTACAAAATGTCTATACTGAGGGGGCGAGTGTTCTTACTGTGTAAAGGGAGCTCATATTTGACTTAGCAAAAAAAAGAAAAAAGTGTGCGTGCGTGTGTGTGTGTGTGTGTGTGTTGTGAAATGCTACAAGTGAGCAATGTGATGCTCCCCTCCTGTTGGCTCTGGCTGAACTTTAGACTCTGGACTGAAAGAACAGACATGCCAGACGAGGAAGTAGGGAGCAGAAAAGCTAAACACAACCTGTTACTGCACAGCCAGGAGGGAGGGAGTGAAACCAGGGGGAGAAAAAACATTTAAGAAACCAAGGATGTTCTGTTTTTGTTGGTTGAGTTAGAGTCATTGTAATCTATACATTGCCATAAAAAAACACGCTGTATACCTGTCATTGCCTTTCCTTTCCCTTTTAAAGGAGAGGATACAATGAGGAGGTTAATTTATGGGTCCCTGTCAAATATTTCATAGGCTTTGGATATAACAATAACAGTGTGATAAAACTGACGTGAATAGAATGTGAATGTGAATAGAAAGAGTAAAACACAAAAAAGTAAAGTGGCTGTGAGAAACCTGAGAGTAAAGAATCAACTTGAAACCTTGAAAATAGGATGGACATAAATATATATTCATACTGTCTGACAGCCCTGGTTGGTAGGCAATAAAGTGCTCACCTCTAGAGCCTCTCTTTATCCCTTGCAGTCGCTCTCTGTTCTCACTGTGAATGCCCAGCACAATAGGGCTACACACACAAGATGAGAAGCACTCGCTCTCAGCTTCACAAGTCAAGGTTTCCTGTCTTCCAAAATGAAATCTGAGAAGTCCAGTGGATTGGCCTCAGCCCGTTTGTCTCTCTGCCTGCCCATCATGCACCAAAATCTTTGACAATTTGACGAGGGTTCTCCTGCTTTAGATTATGCAATATTTTTGATACGAGGCTCCACTCTGGCATTTTGGGCAAGCGCGCTGACAACATCTGTGTACTCGCTTGATTTTGCTGAAATCTGTATTTTTGAGAATTTTGAGAAAACCTGTGTAAATGCTGCGTCTCACAACTGCAACAGTACTATTCACAACTGGTCTATAATTACATTTCGCAGCAAGGTTTCTTCATCTCACTCGTTGCTGCCTTGCTCAAACAGGAAATAACGTGTTCACTGTCCCTTTCTTCTTGCAGCACATTACCTTGTGTCATATTACAGAAATAAAACTCAAATTCAATGAAGATATACGACAGTCAGGGATAATTTAGCACCCTGTATAATTAGCATGTAACATGTCATCATCTTTAAAGATTAAAAAAATAATCCGCCTGTCATTATTCTTCCACAAAAAACACACAATTAACTACTTTAAAATCAAAATCTGTGAATATACATGTATTTTTTCATTTTAAACATTGCACAGGAGGTTTCAAGTTTCCACATCGCATATGTGTAAGTTGCATATTGGACCATGATTGGTTTCTAAACTAGTTGTAATGTCACAAAATCACAATTGTGCATCCATGTCTAGTCTTGAACTGAAATTTAAAGTGAGAACAGAAAACATCTCCTCTCCCTCGTCTATGAATGTGAAAGGAGCCTTGTAGTGTCAAACTCTGCAGTTCTGCACAGTGAAGGTCAAACATCCGAGTGAAGTAACAATACGCAAAAACACTTCTTGTGCAGGGGGGAAACTTAAAAAGACTTCATCAGTTTTGTCGGGGTGTGATAAATGATTATACTTGTAATTAGTTTGTTGCATGATAACTCTTTATATGTCTGTAATTAGCCCAGATTGTTTCCTTCTATACTTTCTTATTTACCTTCATCTGCTTATTTGACATATATTTTTCTTGCCTTTTTATTAATTCATGACAGTGTATTCACCCCATAGTTAACAAAAAACACATAGTGTATACAGTATACTATACATGAGGGGCCCCCCCTCTTATATGATGCAATACCACGGTGATTTTGAAGTAATTCACTGTAATTTTGATGCCTTGTTTCAACAGATTGCTGAATTTCCACAGTAAATGATGCCAGCTGAGGGTTTGGACAAAGAGGTGGTTGCAGTGTATATAACTCATGAGTGCATTTTCTACCATATCAGTATGCGGCTGATTTTAGGTTTATCTTAGGTTTATTCCTCCACTGGGACCTCCTCATCAGATGTATCCAAGCTCCCAGATGAACTGCCCTCTCTTAAGTCATACAATATTCTGCTACATGGATATTATAATAATGAACACTGGTGAAGAGCGCTATAAGAAGTAAATTATTGATTCATACATACATTTCTACATCTGTTTATTCATGTGCATCTGACATTAACTAGTGACAAATGCATCTTCCAAACATGCAGCACTGCATGGTGTGAAACACTGGCTTTAAAAAAAAGCAATACTGGAAAGTAATACTTCTAATACTTCACTAGTATGATTTAGTCATTTCCTGGGCCTTTTATTTTCCACTATGCACCACTGCAATAAGTGAAAAAGGGTCTGTAAATGCCGGCGAAACCAAGAATACGGTATGATCAAATCAAAAAAGGGATAGAGGAGAAAATGAGAGCTAGCACTGAGAAAAAAAAATGAACTGGACAACAAAATGGAGAGAAAAGAATGACCATGAAGAACTCAGAAGAAACGTAACACAGAAAAATGGAGTGTTAGGACATCTGCTTGCTCAGGGGGCCTCCCCTGGTCTAGTGGCTATGCATGCAAGCGTGTGTGTGTGTGTGCGCGGGTGTTTGTCCAGGCGTCAGTACACCTGCACAGACTGAGTGGGTTGGCTCAGTGGGCTGGCGTGGAGCTCCGTGGATCCCCCTCCAGGCCAGCTCTCTGTCAGGCCCTGCCAAGGTCAGCCTCCTGCCAGGGGGGGGGGGGGGTTGGCTCAGTGGGCTGGTGAGCTCAATGGATCCCCTCGACCAGCTCTGTCCAGAGCCCTGCCAAGGTCAGCCTCCTGCCAGGGGGTTGTTGGGGGGCGGGGAGGTGGGGACGCTTCAGCATGACTACCGGGGTCTCAGCATGCCGTATCTAATAGCAACCACAAAGCGCACATACACACACTCCTAGAATGAACTTTAACACCAATACAGACACACACACACACACACACAGTCACAAACAAGCAAGCTCCAATGGACATAAGGATACATTCAAGGAAGGGGGTGACTGTAGCAAGCCTCTCACATGTTTTCACTCTGCAAATAAGATAAGACAAAGAGACGGAAATAGTTTGGATTAGTTGACAAAGTAACTATAGCTCCTGAGCTTAAGAGGATGAAAGAGCAGCTAGCAAAGTAACAAGGAGACTTGTGTGTTTTAAAACTGCTAGCTCCGTATTGTGTCCATTCCGCAGCTATCCATTACCTAGATCATCTTACTGGGTGGCTAGACCCAGGGTGGAGCCTGCAATGCTGAAGCCATCCTGAAAACGCCTCACTCACTTATGCACTCACAAAAACCCCAAGAAGTACCACGAAAAGATTGTAATTGAAACAACAGGCAGAGATGAAGCCACCAAGTGAAAATGCACCTCTTAAGGAACGACCTGAATGAAACCTTTTGTGGTGTGATGATGAGATTATTGGTTTTATTGTCTGCTCTTTACATCACCATGAGTTTTAACCAGAAGATATAGTGTGCAGTGGCTGAGAGATTAGCCTCCTCATATGGGCAATGGAGACACCTGAATTGTATGGCAGCACTGGGGCAATTATCCACTGTCACTCCTCCACATCCCCCCGCTGCTGTCAAGCCTGTCATCAACACTGGTGCGTGTGTGTGTGTGTGTGTGTGTGTGTGTGTGTGTGTGTGTGAGGAACAGGGGCTGATCAGCCACCAGAGCCCTCAGTGTTGCTCTTTTGTTGCTCTTTTCCCAGCCAGAAGCCCTTTGGTTTTGCGGCGGAGAGACCTTGTGTTGTTCCCCTTTGGCAGCTCGACCCAGAGCCCCCCACCCCCCCACCCCCATTCCCCTCCCCTCTCCCCTCTCCCCTCACCTCCTTCCTCCGTTCACCTCCCTCTCCCTCACCTTCCTTCCCCTCTCCTCCCTCCCAAGCGCTGGGTAGAGAGGGAACAGCCAGTGCTCTCCAAACACAAGGACAGAAGCTGCCAGCACGTAGCCATAGCAACAGCTTCTCTCTCACCCGCCACTTCCCCACTCTGCAAAAGGGAGTGTGGAGAATTGCAGGGCCCCTCTCTCCCCTCTACGCTCTCACACAGCCCAAATTAGACGGGTCACAGTGTTTTTCTGGCACCCGTTGAAATAATCATAGAGATGGATGTGCATAGAGAGAGAAGGAGGAAGAAAGAGAGGTGAGGCGGGGGCACGCCAAGGAAGTAGAATGGGGGTGTTAATCAAAAAGACGCAGATTGCTGCACAACAAATGATTTTTTTTCCAGACATAAGACTGTGGTGGGTGGAGACAAGGATGCTTGAGATATTTGTGAGCCACGGCGCAGAACTTATCTCGCTAATGCAAGTGCAGGAGGGAAGACTCCAGTCGTAATAATTTCAGTTGCAGCGTCTCAGTAAGAGGATGTGAATGTCTGGGAGACAAATCAATTCCTTGTTCCAAGCTCTCTGTTAATGTGATTTTGAAGGTTCATTTCCAGATCCATCTCTGTAACTTGTAGTTTAGTGTCTGAAACATCGGCATAAAGTACAGGAACAAGTGTTTATCCAGACCTCTTCAACTCTCTTTTGCTCATATATTGCTCCTGGCAGATATGCTGTACAGCAGGAGTCTTGCAGTTTTTGTGGCACATATGTTTCCCTGCACTTCTCCAGTAGGCTAATGTAAAGTGCTTGGTGTCCTTCTGAAAGTTTATATATCTACCAAGCGGTGCTGATGTTAAGAACAAGAAACTGCATGATGGAAAACCCTGAAATGTTTTCTTTTCATGAGCTGCTGCCACGGGCCTGCTCTGGCTTAATAGCATGCTGGCTTTTGAAAATAATTCAGCCCGGCTTATTTTCTACTTGATTTACTCTGTGCAAGCCTTCCCTCATCAGGCCAGGGTTTTGATATTAAGCCAAAATAAATCAGTTTCCCTTTTCAGCGATATGTTGAGCCTGCACCAACAGCAAAAAGAAAACTTTAGAATACAGCCACGGGATTACATCACAGCCAAATAATGTCTATTTTTACCCCAGCTAAAGTTTTTCTTACTTCCAGGAATTTCCAAAACAG
Source organism: Lates japonicus (assembly GCA_033238685.1). Lineage (NCBI taxonomy): Eukaryota > Metazoa > Chordata > Actinopteri > Centropomidae > Lates > Lates japonicus. The sequence goes on from BRZM01002174.1 coordinate 80,247, forward strand.
GAGAAACCTGAAAGATTGAGCACAGTGCTACAAAAAATTGAATTAAACTGCAGTCATAAAACCAGGGTCAAAACAGGGATTAAACATAGTCCAGGGGTATTTGGAATTTAGGAGTCCTTGTAAAGGTAACTAACTCCAGGTTTCTGTCTTTCAGACAATGATATAAAAAGAACATATATTGATATATATTGCACTGATGTTGAGTTAACCTTGAGTTACAGTTTACTTTACTATATAATATGTCAAACTGTAAAAACCCTGTCAACAAATGCCTTCTCTTTAACACTTTGAGAGTTTGAAGGTTTATTTTATGGTTTTAAAAAGAAGACAGTTTGTGAGTAATTCACAAAGAGTTAAAATGCAGAAGTAAACACATGATGTCATTACAAGGATGTTTTCATCCAGCAGACATGATGTTTGCATGAGTCAAGCAACAGACAGCCGCATGCTCAACGTATCTGTCCAAGCTGAATGGTGTTAAAGATGAAAGACTGTTGCACTTTTGGGAGGTGGTATTGCATATGGGAGCCTCTGAATGAAAGGTCACTGACATGATGTTCAGGTGCTGCCCTGAAATGCTTGTAGATAAAACAAAGTCATGTCTGCTGTGTGTGTGTGGGTGTGAATGTGTGCACAAGCTTGCTTGACTTCCCCACATTGATACCAGATGGCCCTTCCATCATGGCCAATGGAGGAATTCAGCTGGCAGGACCCCTTCTTGTTCATGGTCAGTGTGTGTGTGTCTGCGTGTCTGTGTGAGAGTGTGTGTGTGTGTCCCTCTCCATGCCCCTCCTCTTCCACCACACACTGACCTATTTGTATTCTGGGCAGAGCAGATGAGGCTCCAGGCCCGCTGCCCTGCTCCCCTCTAGCCTGTCCCCCCGGGAGGGCATCTGTGGGTCTGCGCTGGGCAGATAGGGCAGACCCATGATGGCAGCACTTTAAAGACCACCTCACTGGTCCGCAGAGAGGGGATGTGTTTGGATTTTGGGTGTGTGGGCCTCCGAGTTGGCCTGCTGAGACGTCTCTCCTTCCATATCTTTGTCTCAAGCAGTGTTGTTTCTTTCTCTGACCATAATGCTGGTGACAAAAGAAATTACTCGAATCCAGGAAGAATCTGAAAAACCCACGATCTAGTGTCAAAGGGGGAATCTTCTGACTTTACTCATCAAAGTCTGTTTACAGTTGTTTAGGAGATCTGCTGCATTCACAGAATATCAACAGAATGGAAAGAACAGGAAAGACATTAAGACTGACTTTTCCAAGGTGGCTAGCCCCAGAACTGCAGTCCTTGTAGTCAAACCAGATAGATAGCGTAAATGAGCTTTTGTTGTGTTACGGATTTGTAGCAGTTTGTAGAAATCCTAGATATCTCTGACACAGAGTCAGTGAAATGCTGACTAATGTTTTTCCCACTTGGCTGCTTGAAATTACACCTTAAACAAAATGACATGAATGCAATATAGTATTTTTTTTTTTTTTTTTTAATTTTAAAAAAATGTATAAAGCCTTTTGTGGCTCTAGAGTGAGCTGCATGAAATTTCTGCTGTGGATGAAGACTACTAAGTTTGAAATTATTTTTTTTTTAAATGTGGATATTGTACTGCAAGATTGGGTATTTTGGCAGAAAACAAATTTGCAGCTTGGTCACATAATCTGGTAACTGTTACATTTCCTACAAAACGAATTACTGTTGCAGTTAAATTGTACATAATTTTTAGAAGACAGGGATGTCAAAAGTAGCTGGCTATTGTCAGGAAACCATGGTGATAATTCACTGAATAGTAACACACCTACTGCAACTACGGTCTTTTCTGCAATGAAGGAAGATTAAAAAGCCAGTGGGAGCTGCTGAGAGTCTTCATATCACACTGATTAGTCACTCAGAAGGGGCACGTCTCCATCCTCTCTGAGACGATGCGTGGTCAGCCCATATGTGCTCGTGTGAGTGTGTATTTCAACTCAAAGTTAGATGAGCTCATTTAGAATCTTCCAAACATCTCTGAAAGACCTCTATTTTTAACCCGCACCTCCTCTCCACATCCATTCACCCGACAAACATTATTTGTTGATTTGCAGTTACACACATATACTCAGGAACATACACACACACAAAAGTGTGGAAGTATGCACACATATACACACACACACACACACTAGTATGCACACACACAGAGAGAGGGTGCAGAGCCATAAAGGAATGCAGAGCGGTATAATCACAGCATCATCAGCTCTGTCCTCTGAGAGAGCGGGCCAATAATGCCCCTCTAATTGAATAACTTATCCACAGCTATTTCCCAGGGGGCCGAGCTGCAAGGCACAGTCGCTAGGAGAGGGGGGCAGATGGCGCTGAACAGAGCAGATCAGCATCCTCCAAGTACCACAATGAAAGGTGGAGTTAGACAAACACACATAATCACTCAGTACAGTACAGCCTCAAAGGCAGCAAGTTTCTTGTCTTTTTAATTTAATATTTCTAACAAATAAAGTAAAATAAATAGCTATGCAGGCACCTCAAATCAGAACTACTGTTTCTGATGAATAACAAGCACTGAAACTCCTCTCTCTATTAAAGCGCATAGCTCAGTCTTTGTTTCCTTTTTTCTTTCAGCATTGTTGAATCTCACTGTGTATGTCGATGAGAGCAGGGTTCCTCTCTTATGTGAAGCTGAAAAGACTAGCTATATCCCCCGTGCCTCAGGGTGAGGATAATTCCCCTTAAGACCCCCCCCCCCCCAATTCTGGCTCCTTGTTCTGTCACCCTTGGGCTCACCACAGGGGGTAACTATACATTCTGTTTCCTTTTCTCCTATCAAGACAGCATACCGCCCTGGGAGAGAACACACACGCTGTATGTAATACTCTCTGAGTAAGCATTGCTGTGTTTCGATCATTACATCCGTCTGACAGCCAGCCGCTGTGGGAAGAAAATGTATCTCCAGACTTACGAGAAGCGCACCAGCTGATCGCACAGTACTATAAACTTGCAGCATGTACAGTAAAGCAGAGCAAAGTGGGAAAAATGCCACATGCCGACACCTCGTGGTACCAATTTGACTGAGTAGCTATCTGATGATTCAGTATGTTTTTTGTTTTTTGTTTTTGTTTCTGGCTAACTAGCTGAACTCCTGTATGGTGAGCTGTGCCTCATCAGCACGCATGACATCTACCCAGGTCAATACCTTTATGCCCACAAGCATAGTTGAAGTCAATGGAATTTTTATTAGGAAACAGTAATGGGGGGTGTGGGGGGTGTTGTGAGCTGGGGAAAGAGAAAAAGCGAGGTGTGGGGAGAGGTAGTGCATTGAGTTACCCTTCATAGTTCGTTGCACTACATTTACCCAGCAGAGTGCTCAAATTAGTGCCCTCCAGCTCTCTCCCAATTAGTTTCCACAGAGACGAGGTGTAAAGCCAGTCACTGGCCTCATTACCTCTCCTCTTGCCCCCCCCCCATCCAACCCTCTCTCTCTCTCTCTCTCCCCGAGTCATCCACCCTCCAACTCCCTCTCTCTCGTTTTTAGTTTTCCCCTCTCTCTCCACTTCAGCCTCTCTCATCCCCCCCCCCCACCCACCCCAGCCTTTATTTGTGCTCTCTCTGTGTCTGTCTCTCCATTTCAACATTTGTGTGTTTCCCCTCTGTTTAAAGTGCAGAGCAGACTGAGGAGGGTGCGTTAATCTACAGGAATGTGAAGCAGGGTGGGCTGCCGGAGACTCAACTACCTGATGAAGAATAGATGATGTTTCTCTTTTGTCACTGTGACTCTGCAGAGCTCTATAGTTCAGCACAGTCAAGGATACTGTATGAATCTTCTAGCTAATAAAGTGGAGAATTTTTTCCGACTTATTTCTTTAAATCATCTTCAGACCTCTACTGAACGATGTACTTTAACATGGGTTGTGATTTAATTTGTAGCCAACAGTGAAGCATCTAAATTATTTCATCAAGTTAATAGATCTGTTCTACAACTACAGATTAGTTTTTAATACTTTGACAGTCTGTCTTACTGATTACTCAATCAATATTTCCTGTGCTGTCACGTCTTTACTCTTGATTTTCTTATTGATGTTGAATATCTGTGAGAAGAATTCTTGGATTATAAACCAGATAAAGCAGGCAACTGCCATGGGGCTGCAGACCGTCAGGGCCCCCAATTTTCCCCAAGCTCCCTCCCAGTTATGTTGCAATATTTTCAAATTGATTTCAAACTGCATTTATTTTTAAAACATTTAGCAATTGAGGATGACTTTAACTGACAGTATACAATAGGAATCTCCTGTATTTTAACCTAATACTGAGGCTCTATTTTGTAGAGGGGGACTTTGTGTCAAAATCTAGTTTTTATACATTCAGTTTTACAGTTTATATTGTACCTATATGCAGCAATTTCCTAAATAAAGATGTGTCAAATCAGCTTATTGCAAAGTAACTGACATAGCTGTGTCCAAAATCACTCTAAAGTCACTCTATTGACTCTACAGTGAGCAGTGAATTGAGATTCTGGACACTCATGGATCATCATCATTTCATATAATCACTGGTGGCTGTAGAGCTGCACAACGGTTATTTCTTTGCATCTACAATTGCAATGCATTCAGTTCTGAGCTTCTTAATAAAACGTAGTGTAAGCTACATGCCATGGACACTTCTTTATTTGTTCCTCTGTGGGAAGTTTGGTTAAGGCATTATATAGTGCATAAATTTCACACATAAGGTAAATATAGTGTATTGTACATTAAATAGGGTGTGATTTCAGACACAGCCACAGCTTGGGTGAGGAAGTGTTCCCGAACAGGAGTACTGGTTGGTTTCAGGGGCTCTGAGCAAAATAATAGTGAATCTGCCATGTGTCGTCTGCCATGTGCATCGTATCTAACGGGTGCTTAAAGGCAACAAGATGCATATGAAATAGCCAGAGAGTGTGGGGAACATGGAGGCCAATGAGAGCACACAGCTCAATTTTGCCCTGAGGTCCCCTAGTGGGTTAATCCATCCCTGGTTCTATTCTACCATAGTCTGCATCATTGTTCACTCCTGCTACCCAATTTTTTAAATATATAATTATTTTAATAAGTAAGAAAGGTTGCTCTACAAGGGGCTTGGTAATATCACAAATATTTTTCATGAATTGTCTCTTATTGAAATCTTATCATGTTCTTTTTTTAGTCACACAAGCAGTGTGGCTCAAGGGATGCCTATGTCTGTCAGCTCACCACTTTGATCCATGCTCATTTTTATCTCGATAATTACTGGATGGATCGCAATGACATTTTGCACAGATATTCATGGTCCTCAGAGGAGGAACCAACTGACTCGGGCCACCAGCCTCTAGTGCCACCACTGGTTGGCAATTTTTGGTTTTGAGTGAAATCTCCTGACAGCGATTGGATAATCTGCTGTCGAGCTTGGTTCACACATTCGTGTTCCCCACAAGATGAACTGTAAAAACTATGGTGAACCTCTGACTTTTCATCTTGTGCCACCATCAGGTCAACATTTTAATTTGTTCAATAAGACAGTTTATGACTAAATAGGCTACATACAAAATGACATTCCCATCAGACTAAAATATACATTGTGTTTAATGTTAACTGGCAAATGTTAGCATAGTAAACTGAGATGGTGAACATGGTAAAGATTCAGCATGTTAACATTGTTGCAAGAAGGCTATGTTAGCATTTAGGTCAAAGAACCGCTGTGCCTAATTACAGCTCCACAGTAGTGCTAGCATGGCAGTAGACTCTCTCTTGTCTCTCTTGTCAAGACATGATTTGTCCAAACAGGAAATATAGAGAGACTATGCACAATTTATCCTAGAATACATTCCTAAAAATACTAGCTAGGTTGTGACATGTATCCTCATTATACAGTCCAGTGTGATGGACAACAGCTGACATATCACCAAGCCCAAATACACACTGTTGTTTAGAAGCTGAATCCTTATTTCATTTATATTCATTGAAGACAGAGAGTAGCAAAACATTTCTATATGAAAATAAAGCAGGTTTTTTTTTTTTTTTTATCTAAAAATAGAGTCAGTTTTCTCACAAATACAGTGGTATGAGTACTCTGGGTAATATATCCTTGGCCTTGGAACAGACAGATTTTGCCTGCAGAAAAGCAAACACCTTTCCCTCTCCAATCGCACCCCCAGCAATTTCTCCTCACCACCCTCCCTCCATCCCTCCCCCTGTGTAGAAACCCAGAGAGAATCTGGGTGAGGTGTCAGGCCAATGTACTGCCTGCAAACAAAAGCCGCCCTGTCCACCCCAGACCCAGATGTTCCTTATTGATCCCCCTGTGGATTTGGCTGAATGTAACCACTTCAAAATCTCTCTCTCTCTCTCTCTCTCTTTCTCTCTCTTCCTCTCTCACACACACACATGCTCACACTGCTCACACTAGATATGTGTTACTCTGCGCTTATGTGTATGGTCATACGTGTCTAGTCATGCATATTCATTTAAAACTGGAAGTTCTGGTTCCCCTCTGAAGTTTACACTGCAACAACCAGCAGCTCAGGCCCCCCACCCACTCACCCACCCCCTCCCTCTCCTCTCTCTTTCTCACTCTCATTCTCTCCGTCTCACTCTCCTCGATCTGGTCCTCAACAGCCCCTCTTGGCTTTTTCTGGTTAATAATGTAGCATGCCTCTCTGTCTGATGTTGCATTGGGTTGCTGCGGCACCACAGAGAGGCTGTCTACCTTTCTGGGAGAGTTGCCAGGAGTTGGTTTCAGGGAGGAGGCGAGGGAGGAGGGGGAGTGTAAAGTAGAGGTCTGGCAGAGACAGAGCAAGAGAAAACAGTGACGACAAAGAGAGTGAGAGGAAACAGACTGGGAGTGAGATGGGGAGGAAAAGAGTATAAGAGAAAAAGCATACGAGCTGGAAAAAAGGAAGGCTGAACGAGACAAGCCGCCCAGCCCTTTCTCATACTCAAGCGTTGCTCATCACACCGCGGAAATCTTGTTCATAAAGATAAAAAGCAGACAAAGCAGGTGGAATACTTCTGAGAGCAAATTTGGTATAAAAGATACAGCACAGGAATGTTGGTAGTGTTTGTCAAATGTCCTTTGGTGTGATGTGGGTGGTACTGTGAAGTTGTAGTTCAGTTCATTGCGTGGATTACAAATGATATTTAAAAAAACGTGACTGCGCTAACCTGGTAGAGTAAAATACAGCTAGAATTCTCAAAAGAGATGTTTGTTTTTCATTTTGAGTCTCTTTATAAATGGTTATGTTTTCACTTAAGAAAAGATATACCATAAAGTCTTAAGATGCGCAGTTTCTACACTGCATTGTGGGTGGAACATGTCATTCACAGGTTCCACAGTGCATATTTATGTCATTACAAGCATAGACATGGTTCCTGAAGGAATTGATGGATTGTGCTGCTTGTCAGTGTTTCGGTTAAACATATTTCCCTACAACCACCAGGTTTACGGCCATGAACAGACATATATTCACATATAGAGATACACCATAACTGCTCGATATGTATGTAAAAGCTGACGCTACGCCTTCAAGCCTTAGCACAATATTTTTGCGGTAGTTAATCTGATTCTGTAGCAAGGGTAACGCAGGCAGGGTTGTGTCAGAGATGTCTCTTTTTACCAGTGAGCTGCTCCTACATCAATGAGATTGTCTTTATCTGCTTGCTTGCAGCTTGGGCTCAGATTCTGCCCTCTATATACGGGCGCTGGGTCGTGGGAGGCATGTGGGCGAAGGTGCGTGGCATCCGGCCTAATGCACAGCCTGGAGAGAAATACGAACACTTCATATTCACTGTGACTTCAACACCGCCACAGTTGAGGCTCTCACATTTGGATAGAGATTTTCAGTGAATGAGTCACAGGTTTGAAAGATATTCCATGGGACATGGTCTTCTAATTTAGTTGTGGTGTGAAATGAAAAGAGTCAAATGAAAACCGATTGCAGGCATCCATGTTTCGTTGTCAGCCGCACAAGAGAGTGGTGCATTGGGGTGTCATCTATCTTAATATAAAAACGCAGTTTATAAAAGTCTTGCCACAAAGTGCTCCTCCTCAGACCCCAGAGCTGCCTTGTGTTTGACTCAGGATATTCCCCGCTGTACCACATTCCACTGTTGTTCCGTTATTCTGGACTGGGTCCCTGCCTCTTCCTGCCAAAACGCTCCCATAAACACACATCCAACCCTGAAGTCCTCACTCCACAGGGGGCATTCCAGAAGTGTTAGTTTTCTGAGCCTTCCTCCACATTCAAAGACACACACACACATACAGTACATGCATACACACTATGCTGTTACCCTTGCCCTAAAAATACAAGAAAAAAAGTTGTACTTGTAAGACTAAAACAGACATACAACAGGAGTTGTACTCTAGTGTTGATCTTGTACACTTTACTGCAGCACTACACCAGTAATACCTAATGCTATATAGGTAGAGACCCACATGTTTTTTGCTTGGTGACACACTTCCTTTGAGATTTGCTATCAGTGTGGCCAGGTCTTTTTTTATTTCCCAAAATATTGAAGAAACTGACCAACAAAGGACTCTATAACATCACTTTTGCCAACAGCTGTTGCCTCACCTCTACCGTGACTTCAGAAATGAAACGTGTTTCCTCGACTCAGTTCAGCTACAGTGTTCAGAACTTTTATTGAGAACATTTGTGCGATGGCTTTTGACTTTTTTCTAACTATTGTGTTGTAACATTTCTTCACTTCATTTTACTGCCTCATGTTTCTTGGCTGTTTTACCCTGTCAACTCCCATTACCCGTGAGGTAATGGGAGGTGCCCCAGCACTTGTTGCTTGGCCCTATTGGTTGTGCACATTTGAGACACTTGGTATCTCTTATCAGTCCAGACAGAGAAAAATGATTTCCCTCCTTACCATGCTCAGTCGTGGTAGAAGTATTCAGATTCTTTATTTATGTAAAAGTACCAATATAGCAATACTGTATGAAAAATCATCCTTAAGAAAAAGTACATAAGTATTAGCAGCAAAATGTTGTTAAAGTATTAAAGGAAAAGTACTGGTTTGGTCTCTCTGACTGATTTATTATTATATATGACATCATCAGATTATTAATACTAAAGCATGAGGGCGTGAACAGCATGTTACTGTTGTAGCTGCTGGAAGTGGAGCTAGTTTGAACTTCTTTATATACAGACACCAGATAAATCTGAGGGCTCATCAGACGATTAGTGGTAGAGGAAAATCTGACAAATCTGTTTTCAGCTTCTGGACTTTTTCTCAAATCTCAAATCATTTCAACATTTACTGAAATGAAACTATGCGAGCAGCTTAGGGAGGAAAAATCACTATTGGGTGAAGCTGTTAACAACTCACAGACATCTGAGATGTGATCCAGACTACATGCTGCTTTTTGTAAGAGGCCAAAAAGGTTGTAAAATCTCCATCTTTAAAGTAACTAGTAACTACAGCTGTCAAATAAATGTAGTGGAGTAGAAAGTACAATATTTTGCCCTGAAATGAAGTGGAGTGGCAGGATAAAGTAGCTAATACTTGTGTAGAGTGCAAGTACCTCAAAATTGCACTTATGTAAAGCACTTGAGTAAATGTACTTAGTTACTTTCCACCACTGACCATTCTGTTTACATTCATTTATACTCATCTGATACCACTGTCAAATTGATGTTCAGCAGCCAGTGACATTTTGTAATGAGCAAATCTCTGTTTCAGTGTGTATATAAGGCATAAGTAATACTACAGTAATTCTGTCAAATTCCCCGCTGCACAAAAATTTTAACCCATGCACTATCTTAGCACTTGCTCCCTCAAATCTGTACAGGAGCCAGTGCACAAATGGTGGTCAGTGTGTGTTCAGACAAACTCTTGAGAGGTGTTCCCGAGTGAACTCCTCGCATCAATTATTCAGTTCGATCACCAAGCCCTCTTGCTGTCTCCATCTTACTCTTCATTCTTGCTGTAGAAGGACCCTGCTCTGCCATACAGGCAGGCACAATCAGGGAGGAGTGGGGCAGATCTGTATATAGCCTGACTGGAGCCAGAAGAAGGGCTGGAACAGGAGTATTCATTAAAGTCGCCCCCAAGAGCACAGGCATGGGAGAGGATAACAAGACCCTAGGGTGGCTGGTGTGGGTCCTCACTCCTCAAAAACCATAAATGTATTCCCCTTCATCCAGACAAATCCACAGTCTACTGTGTCAGCAAAAAATACACACACACACACACACACACACACGTCCACCTTTGCTGGAAGATGGGCTCTTCACTTTTTGTTTTACCTTATACTTTGACCACATCTTAAAATAGAGGATAGGGAAACATGGGTCTCATGTTTTTTTAGTTTTAGCTACCAGTCTGATTGGTTATACAGTAACATTCGCTCAACAACTTGACTGATGAGATAAAACTCACAAAAAAGGTGCTGGTAGGCAAATATTGTTACCTACATCCAAGCTTGCTCTTCCTCTTGTTTCCAATCTTTATGGTAGGCTAAGATAAATGGCTGTTACATATTTATTGTGCAAACACAATTCTTTTGTGTCACAAAACAACGTAACTTTTTACCTAATCTTGCAAATATACTTCCCAGTTCATCTTTGAGCCTAGTGTACTATGTGCCATTTCACAATGCAGTTGAAGATTATGATAGATATTTTCTGTTTACTGACTTTCATTTTCACTTCAAATAAGTGATTTTGATTATACACCTGGGGATTTATTTAAAAGCTGTATGGTTTTCTGAAACCTCAGAGGTGTCACCACATTCCCTATGTCCACACGATGCAATTTGTTGAGTAAAATGTCATCATAAATGATGGCCATGGCTATCGTTTTCTTTGCCTAAGTTATTTTTGGCTGCAATACCTGAACAAGGCAACCAACACAGTCAGCTCACTCAAAACATGTTGAATCCTTAATTGGGGTTTTATCCAGCCATTGAACTATTGGCTATCCAATAACTCTCACCTCCATGTATTGAGCAGAGGTGCAGGGAAGCATTTAAAAGAGCCATAACTAACTGAACGACTCCTGGGGGAGGCTGCTCCAACTGACGTATGTGTCTCTGGGGTCTCTGAGATCTAACTGCACGGGGCTGTTGTTCTCCCTCGTCTGCCTGCCTGGCCAGTTGGGCCCCATACCACGGCTTTCCAGAAAGACCCCCAAGCGATGCTGCATTCAGCCAGGCTGAGCAGTAAGCTGAAATTAAAGCTGTTTCACTGCGGTTAGTTAAATAGTTGGACAGTGAGAGCATGGGGTGGCCCCGAGTCAAGGCTAAGGCTGTCTGGGCTAGTGAGTGGAAATCTCAAAAAAAAAAAAAAGAAAGAAAGAAAGAAAGAAAAAAAAGCTGGGGAGGGGAGAAGGGAACATGCAAAATAAAGGATTAGAGGAGACTCTCATAGTGACCTGGATAGAAGGTTTCTGAGATTTTGGTGAGGGAGAGCAAGGAAATGGATGTGAGTTTACTCTGTAGTACTACAAATCTGTTAAGTTTACTGTCACTGCTACTTTGCGTGCTGGTGTAGCAGCACGGTGGAAAGGAATGCATTACATAAGATGATAAGATATTCACCCAACAGGACATAGACAGAGGCAGTGTTAGCGTGCTCAGTGGTCATCTAAAAGTGAGAAGAGAAGAGGAGACTGAAAGTAGCTAGATACTGAGGGGATATAACTTCGGCCCTATGTTCTTCAGCTCCCATATAAAAATACATCAGCATCCATCATCCAAAATAGTTGCTTAATCTTTTCCAATAGCTCTATAATTAGTTGGTAGTAATACAACAAAAAATGCTGATCATGTGGTTGTCTGAGTGTTAGATGGCCTGTGGCTGGACTTCAGCTACAGAGTTGGAAATGTTTATTGAATTATATAACTGTTTGGCCTTAATCTTGGCTGAGGAGCAAGGGGCGGATCCACACGGTCCCTCTACCCCCCATGAGTTGCTAGGTTTAACCACAAGTCCAGCCCACATTCTTCAGCCTATGCTCACTGCATTTCGAGGAGATCCGTGCGCTTTTCACAGGCTGTGCTCTAAAAGGAGCTCAATACAAAAAAAAAAAAAAATGAATTAAAAAAACATTGAATTTGTCAGCAACAAGTTTCCTGACAGACAATTTCATTGCTGGGCCCCTGGTCTATCATCCAGAGCACACACTAAAAGCATCATGCGTGATCATAATATTACTTTTGCTTTTAATTTCTATTTTTATACATGTTGGATTCAGTACAATAGAAACATTTTTCCTAATGTTTCCAGGTTACTGTGAGCTGGCTATACATAATGACTGGAATGGTGGAGAGTAAATTCCTAAGCCAAGTTCCTTTAAATCCACAGGGGTTCATGCAGCGTATGGACCAGTCTTCCAAGAGGAACAGGAGCCAAGACATCTGTGTGACTAGCAGGGACTGATCCCCTCTACCAGAACACTGGGAATAGGAAAACCGGGATTATCTGGTCACATTGCATATCATGGGCGTACATTCTCTGCACATTATTACATGCCCTACCTCACTGCTATCCATAAAGTGCTCTGTGTCAAATTCATTATGTAATTTGAATAATACAACCCAATTAGCATGTGCTGTTGGATGCGCACACATATTTGTGAGGTGGAACTCTTTTGTGGACAGGCATTTATAATCATATCTGAAATTGTGCAGCAAGGGAAACTCTCAGTGACAACATATCTTTCCCAACACTAATCTATTCTGTGTGGAGGTTTTCATTATCCACTATCCACTGTGTTCCTGTTCAGTGGGGTCTCTGTGCCCAGTTAAGAGTCCCACTAGCCTGAGGGTAAAAGGATGGTGATGGGGATGACGGGAGAGCAGGGCTTAACTATTTCACTGCATTATGTTTTGCACTTGCAATAATGCTGTAAAAGTAGAAGATTATTTCATCACCCCACGATTATGATATCCACCATGCTTGTAATTTGACTTCGTATGGTGAGTAAATCAAAGATTTTTGCGACGGTGGACGGCTATTGGGGAAAAAAGTAAATTCAGCTAGAAACCATGACATCAAGCGCTACCGTGCTATTGATTTAGAGCTTCACAGAGATTTGTCAGTGGTCATGGAGCTTTCATCTGATATATTTGTATGAGGGGATATGTACAGTATAGTGTAAAGTACATGTATGTCAAGAGTCTGTGTTTGTACATTCAGGAGCATACAGGAATGGAAGCCTGTGTTCTCACATATGTGACCTCCTGTGTCCTAGAATGCTGCCTCCACCCTACCACACCCCCCTGGTACACACACATACACACACACACACTCACACACACCACACACACACACAAACACACACGTATTCCACCCTAGACAGGCCAGGTTGCCAGAGCTACACAAACTCCCACCCATTAGCGGCAGGATTCCAGGATAACCATGGCAACCAGTCTCTCACCCCCGGGGAGACGAGCAGTAGAACTGAAAGGCTCCATTCAATTTCCACATCCCAGTACAGCACACACAAAAGGACACACATGCACACTTTTCACACACTAACACACACTCACTGTCAAGCACACACTCACACAGATTCGCATACACACACACACACACACACACAGACACGGACACGTCCAACGCAACCCACTTGCTCTAACAGCCTCGCAGTCACTCCAGCCTTCCCTGCCTGCCTCCACTGGGGTGAGTGGGAGCTTGTTAGAGAGACCGCACACTACATCCTCTCACCCCACCCACGGTCCTCGACTGCACATACACCAGTGAAACATTAATTACACCTCACTCATTGTGATTAGACACACTTTTAGAGGAAGTCGTCAGACTCTTTATTTTATGCACAAAGATTATCTTTCTCCCTCCCTGGAGGCATGAAGCATCTTATCAACAACAAAGCGCTGTGTTGGGTCATACCATGTAAGTGCAGCCACAGTGACAATATGGCATGTGCATTCGTGTCAGCCACTGGTGTTATGTCACATGGCAGGTACAGGGTGATGAGACTGGTGTCATACGGTTATCCTTTGATACCTCTTCTGCGCACAGACATAAAAATAAAGGTTTGAGAGAAATTGTGTAACACAGAGCACGGCATGAGGACATATTGGTATATGATAAAAGAGAGAAGTGCTGTTACAGAATCTCTTCAGTGGCTAATAAGGATGTAGTTATGATCTCTGTTGAAAGCTCCATCCCACTTGAGTGAGCTCAGCATGCTCCCCGAGTCTCCTCCGTCTCAAAAAGCAGAATGTACTCACTGGGGTTAACCAAGAGGAGAGAGAGAAGGTTAATGACGCACAGTGGGAAATCAACCTCTAAGTATCACAGATAATATCACAAGAAATGGATAGAGAGGTATAGGTGTGAAAGAGAATGGGTAGAAATAGGCTACATGAGGAGAGCAGGTGAAAGGATTCTGAGGGGGAAAAAAATGCAGGGAAAGCAGTAAGAAGTTATAGTCACAGAAATATAAATGATGGACAAACAGAGCTCAGAAACGCAGGATGTATGATTATCTCCTGCTCTCACATAAGAGCCCACACAGACCATTAGATGTGAGCCCAGCTTGAACCAATTTGGAAATTATCTATTCAAGAAAATCTTGAGTGGCAAGAACACAACACTCAGCCTTTTACCAGCACAATACCGGTTGCATTTTTGTCATCTTGGTGGCAGATAGTGGGGGAGGCGGAGATGCGCGAGGGTGCAGCGTCTTGCTCAGATGGATGGACAGGTGGGAAGACCAGCAGAAATTAGGTCAGCAAATATTATAAAAGGGTGCGGTGTTGTTTTGGAAACAATGTAGGAGGGGAGAGAGGGAGCGAGAAAGATCTGGAACAAGGGAGGGATGGAGAGGAAGAGTGGAGTGAGGCTGGCACTAATGACGGGTGTGCCCAGGGCCACACAAGTACAGCTGTCTCCCTTCCCAACTTCAGCAATGTCAGATCAGCATAATAAAACCCAGTGTGTTGGTCTGTGCTCACAGGAACAGCTGGGTGGCTTGGTGGAAAAAACAAAACAAAAAAACACATGAACAAGGGAGAGGAGAATTGTGCATCACCAAATCCAATGCTTCGAGCTTGTAGAGTTTCTCAAACAAATCCCGGAGGTGCTCAATGGAGATTGTAGTTTAGAAAGAAGCAAGTGATGGTGGACACTTAAACCTCTGGCAGCTTGGACAAATCACTATGCTTTCATTGAGTTTCCAGTGTCTGATGTCAGAATGGGTCCAGAGTGCACTGAGTCACACATATGCAGGCTCTGCCCACCACCTAGTCTGTGTGTTTGTGCCCTTAGTGGCCTTGTGAAAAGAATAGACGCATGCACATTGCATGATGTCAGAGGTACTTCTGCAACTTCACTTCACACCCAGGGTCCCTTATCGCTGATATCATACAACCAGATCTTACAGGGCTTAACCCTGAACACACAAACAGATAAAGTCAGCTCAGAGACTACCTATACCGGACTTGATCTTTACATATTATTTGCACTTTTATTGGATGGGCCTACATGTAGGAGGATATCTGCCTGTCTGACTCACTCCTTGTCTGTCTGACCACCCCCTCCTTCTAGCCTGCCAGCACTCTCTTTGTGTCTCTCGCTGTCTCTTTCTCCTCCTCTCTCGCCTGTGTTTGTGTTAATCATTGCTGAGGTGATGTGGGCCAGGCAGAACCAGCGGATAATGCGATTAGAAGGGGCTCAGGCGCAAAGTCTCTACTCTGATCGTCTCCATCATCTGGGACTCCAGTCACATTTGTTGGGGATCTCCGGGTGGAAAATGGCCTTGATAAGATCTTCAGACTTGTTACTAAAGGTGTGTGAGCGTCACTTCTTTTTAGCCTTGTTTTCGAATGCGCGCGCGTGTGTTATGTGTGCACCTGCTCTGCCCGAAATGTCTGTGAGCACTGCCACAGAGAATAGAGGCCAAGAGGGAATACAGGGTCGGGCATGGGCAGCGCGTCCCTGGCAGCGCACGTGAGTGTACACGCATATATATCTGTGATCCCCGTGTGTGCATGCGACTAAGGATACTGTGTGTTTTTCAGGCCTCCAGAGTCTCCACAGATGAATGAAGCATTGGATCAGGTGAGCTGGGCAACAGTCCCAAGCATGTGCTGCAGCTGGCCCCTGGGGGATATTGGCTAGCATGTCTGCCAGACCGCTAGGGGAGTGGGGGGGTGTGAGGAGACGAAGAGTGGCTCTCGTCAGGGAAAAAGATGAAGAAGGTCTCGACATGACAAGCGTGTCATTAATCACAAGATTCTCCAGGCAGTGTTCGTGGTTCTTGCTGCTCTTGATGGAAAGAACCAAAGGGACAGACTGGACTAGTCATGGGAATAGGAAGTGTGTATGTGTGCGTATGTGTGTTTAGTTCAGTGT
>BRZM01002176.1:0-83730 GCA_033238685.1 Lates japonicus
GAACCAGTACACATGGTGATCTTCTAGACATGTTTTCTTCTCAGAGTCAGAGAGGACTGAACACTGCAGAGTCACTGAGTCTCCTGGATGAACTGGATCAGACAGAAAGTCTTGAGTGACGGCAGTGATGTCAGGGTCTGGCCCTGCAAAAACAAAAGACACAAATAATATCTTTTTTTGAACAAAAGTCTGGTCACCTTTACATGAATTATGCAAAGAAATATGGACTAAATATATACAGGCAAGAAAGAAAAAACTGCTGTTATAAATTATGTATAATTCTACAATTCTTAAGGTGTCTGGAATCTGTTCCTGTTTTTGCTGAAGTTACCTTTGATTCTCAGAAATATTCCTTTCAGAAATGTCATGTTACGTTGTTCCACTTTTATGCAGTAGTAGACTGCAGTATCACTTAACTGCGCCTTGGAAAAATGCAGAACAAATAATCCAGGCTCTTGTTTTGCTGTCATGTGATGAGTTTTCTTTACATGCTCAAAATCACTGGCTATCATTCCTCCTAAAGCTTCTGGAAATGTTCCAGAAATGAACCTGATCCAAAATAATGTAGCAAGCCAAGTTGTCTGGCGAGGACATGTCAGAGTCACATCATCTCCGACATCAACAGTCTTTGTCTCAAAGATGTGATGGTCTGTGCATCCTGAAAATAAGATCAAAACAGAGCAATAATTAACAGCAGAGATACATTTAGATGCCCTCTCTATATTAATGTAAAGAGAGGACAATGTTTCAAATGTAACTGGAATGAACCTGACTTTAATACTTACGTCCAATGTTGATCAAGAGCAGTATGTATATTAAGACTGGCATTTTCTGGTCTCAGCAGCTGAGACAGCAGTTAATTTATTATAAGATGATCTGCCTTGATGTACTCCTATCAAATGGGAGGGAACAATTTCACAGCAACCTGATTGGCCGTTCGTTATGTTGGCGTTTCACTGTACTACCACAGTGGAAATATGTCAACCAAACGTTCCAAATTAAGCATGAGACAACACCAGCAGCACGCTTTTGTCATCTTATATTTGGTTCTCATGGTGGGTTCCTAAATCTGACACTTACAGTAAACACTGAAGGTCTTAGAAAAGAGATATGGTAAACAACATACCTGTTGTGTTAACAATATGTTTCCTGTGAAGGAAATTAACAGTAAAGTGTTACCTTGCAGGATGAAACATACTCAATGATTTTATTAATCACATACAATCTGTGCATGGCAACTTGATGTATGATTAAGACTAGAAACCAAAAACACTTGGTTAGGAAAATATAGCTGACATGGTTTAAAAGAATACAATGTTAATTATTAGTTTGAGATGAAATCCAACATCCATATCTGTACTACACTAGGAATTATCTCATCTATTTGAATAGAGTACATTTAAACAAGACCAAGAGTCCATGTTAACAGCTCAGCAAGGTTGTAGACACAGTGGTGATTTGAGCTTGGCATGCTAACATGCTGATGTACAGCAGGTATGATTTTTTTTTTTTTTTTTACCATGTTCACCATCTTACTTTTAACATGTCAGCATCCTAATATTTGCTAACTAGCACTAAAAGCAAGGTATGGCCATGCCATTTACATGTATAAGGTGAAAAACCAAACTTTTATCTGATGATGGTGCTTGATGAAAAATCAGGGGGAAACCCAGTTGTTACAATTTATCCTGTGGGGGGCATGAACATGTATATCAAATTTAATCAAAGTCCGCACAACAGTTGTTCAGATATTTAACTAAAAGAAATAAATGCCCACCTGCTGGTGGTGCTGGATGAAATGTCAGGGAATTACCATCTTAAATAGGATTCATCCTCTGGGGACTATGATTGGGTCAGTGCAAAATGCCATGACAATCCACCACAATACAACACTTCAGCTTGGACCAAAGAGATGGACTGACTGACCAACACTAACATCTCTAGAACCATGCTGCTAGTACAGCTGAAAATCTACCCAGCCATTAGTCAAAGAGAAAACTGGAGAGGGACCGGCCAATCCCTCATCATACATAATGACACGCCCACTCCGCCTATCAGTCAGTAGTGAAACACATCAGCAGGAAGAGCACAGCAGACAGCAGCAGGGTTACACTCAGCGTACAGTACCTGCTACTGCTGTTACAGTATGGGTAATTTAGAGTTCATGATATTACTAGGACCCGTGTGAACCTGGAACAAGATCCAGTTAAACTCCACATATGAAAAACCAAGACAGACAATGCAAACATCTTTTTTAAAAGGTACATTTTACCTACATTAACACGAAAACTATAAAGAATAGAGACAAATAACTCCTGAGTCACCATATGTACAGTTGAAGACACCTAACAATGAAAGGGACAGGAGCACCTAACTGTTACTCAAAATAAAAGCTCAGCGATAAATACTTTGGTGTGCTTTGTGTCCCGCTTTGTGCTTTGTACTTTCTGTGTGCACAGTCTGTTCACTGACAAACAAGCATGGAAACTTCAGCATTGTTGTGGTTAAGCTTTCAAACTAAGGTGTGAAGTGAAAGGGTCTTTGACCACACATGCAGTCAGATCTATGAGAGGTCTGACAATTATGATATCAAAAATGTTAGAGCTTTAACACTGCCTACAGTATTGGGGAAATAGTGACTTTTAATATTCAAGGGAAATAAGATAACCAATACGCAATCTGACCATTTATTAGAGGCTGATTTGCACCGAATTAATGTATTAATTAATTAACAACACTGGGGAGAAAATATTCCCCTAACCAGTACAGCTAAAAGCATGAGAATACACTTTTTACTGCTTCGTCATTAAAATTAGAAAGCTCAGTTCATTTTGTGGGAAGTTTGCATGCTGTCCTTGACCCTGCAATGGTTTCCTCACACAATCGTAAAAGCAGTCAAGTCAATTTGAAACTCTGAATGACATGAGGTGGGTGTCAATGTAACTCTGAGGGTGTTTATCTGATGGGCTTCTTACAAACTTTATTTAATCCTTTTTCTATCAGGACATGTATGAAAAGTCAGTGGTAGATTAATCAATAAATTTGCTGTGAGACGATATGTAAGAAAACAGAAAACAATCCCTGTCTTAACCTAAACTCCCTCTCCGTGTTTTTGTAGCTTGCAACTTTAACCTCTCATCATATCCTGTTGAAGCCCATAGTCAGGTCTGTTCTGAGCAAACAGTCTCAGTGGTTGGTCAAAGGGCAGAGGAATGGCCCGCCACAGCCTACGTCTGTTGTGTAGTTGTTGCTTGAGGCTTTGCTTGTTGTTTTCAAGACAGACATGCAGAATGCCTTTGCAAAGAGCTGTGAAACTACAAAGGCAGAGGAACTTACTTAATTCATTTGAAGTTTCCTCTAGACAATCTTTTTACAGTATTTCTACATGTCTTGCTGTGAGATTGGACGTGATTGCAATAGCCCATATAGTCTGTGCTTTCTTTATACTATGTTTCCACAGGTCACCGTCAAAACCACTGTCTGCTTTCCTCTGTTGTCTCTCTCTCTCTCTCTTTCAGAACATGAAGACCAAGAAAACAGGGCCAATCTATCTATTCCTCTGATTTCAAACATTTGATAAGCTCAAGCCCTGATCCAACTGGAATACTCCCAGTGTGGTTCAGCATTTGAAAACAATATGAAGTATAAGCAAAGAGTGATTTCAGTATGTCACACCAAAATGCAGCATCTCTTCTTAACAAGCTGTACCAGCCAACACGTTGGGTACAACAAGACCTAGAACTCATCAGTCACAACATTAAAACCACTGAGAGTCAATAACACTGATCATGTCATTACAATGCCATGTTCCTCTTGGTTTATTTGGATGTTTCTGACACGTACCAACCACCTGAACATTGTTACAGACCAAGCACACCCCACCATAACAACAGCACTCCCCAACGGCAGCAACCTCCCCCAGTGAGACAATGTGACCCCACACTGCAAAAATTGCTCAGAAATTACTCAAGGAGCACAACAACAACCTGTTCCACTGTATCACTGCTTCTGTGTCTTGATGTCCTGGACCTCACTTGTTAAAGTAGTATAGCTTTCAGTTTTTATGGGGATGTCTGGCATATAGAAAAACAGGATTGGTTCCTTCTTGCAGAGTTAGATGGGATAGAGTTGAGATGAGTTTAATCTCTTTTCATTCAATAAAGATTGTTTTGGGGTGTGTTGAACAGTATGTTATGTATGTATGTATGTATAAAAAAAGAAACAACTGAGCTAGGTGAGGAGCTTTTAGCAGCTCCAAAATTGTCTTGTTTATTTGCTCTAACTAAGATGCTAACCAGAAAAATACAACACAATGACTTTTTTTACATTAGTCCTGACCATTTTTTCCCCTAATTTTACATTGGTTTCCATTAAACAGGTTTATATGTTAGAAGGCTTAGTGTTATAGTGCTAAACAAACGAAGCCACATAAACTAGAGATCTCAGACCAGTAATTAAAAAAAAGAAGAAAGAAAACAACTGTATTCACATCTTGGTTAAACTACAAATGGACTGAGAGTTTGCTTATTTAGGGGGACGTACATTTGCTATGCTTCAGCCAATCAGTGTAATTTCCACTTTGTAAACCTTGATGACCTTGTCATCAGATCTTCCATTTGGGTGAAAGACATCAGTAGTGCAAGAGAAGGGTGCTGTACCACAATGATCGGAAGACTGGCTGCTTTGATTCTTCTTAGTAGAGTGTGTAAGTGCAAGACTTTAGTGTGTGAAAAATACTACTAACCTTTTTGCACTACGTATATACTGTGTGTGAAAACATAGTAATGTACATTGGGTGAGGCCTGTAACAATCTTTTTATGTATTTCTCATTGACTTTGTTAAGCTGAGGTTTAACTTTTGTTATTGTCTTTTTTCTTCAGCTCTGATTCAAACTACAGAGGTTTCTCACCAGATCTCTTTGACTGTGGTTGAACCTGGTGACAATGTTACTTTGATATGTCCAGTCTCGGACATATTTCAGGAAGCATCCTAATGATCGCATCAGAGGGTAGGGAGAAACAACCTACATATTACCCATGTTTACACTTTCTTTTAAACAGGAGGCATGTGTCATCACATTGGACAAGACAAGTCCCCTGCGGATCAGTCAAATGATTTGGTAAATGAACAGTGATGTGTTGTCCTATTTGCAATATGACCTATAAACAAACCTTTGAATAGCTACAATATCTATTATGATTAATTAATATCTTAAAATGCTACATTTTTAGAAATTATAATCCTATATCCTATATGTTCCAGGTCTATAATTTAGACTGGGTCTTGAACTGACTGGTCTCTGTGTTAAAGCCCTAATCTCTGAAACAAAAAATATTTGTATATTTGTTGCAGGATGGTGAAATAAAGGCAGTCAGCTATGCAGCGCTGGATTCCCCCACAAGCACAATGAGAAGAGGGAAGAAGAGGAGAGAGTACATCCAAGAGTGTGTGTACACTGTTGTTAAAACAGATTATTACAACCAGCAACACCCCTGTCTGTAGGCGGAGCCGGGCCTGTGCACCAAGTCTCTACAGAAGTTCTCAGTCTGGGTGTGTGCGCAGCTAACATTTTATTCTCAGCTGACAGCCATTGCAAAAAGAAGCAGCTTTTCATAATCAGAGTATGTATATTTTCTAAAAAGGCTTTGGGAGAGCACCAGCTTTTCAGTTTTGTTAATTTGTTATAAAGTGTATCTGCCAGTATTTCTGTAAGGTGACACACTGTTGACATGTCTGTGGACCTTAATTTGCTTTTGGTGTTTTGTTGACATTAAAATGACTTTTTAAATTGTCTTCTCATGGAATAACTGCATCTTCATTAACTCAACATGGTATAAGAAAACCACACACACCTAGTAGGCCTGTTAAAAGCCAGCGAAGCAATCAGAGCTGGTAACGTTTCAGTTGGCCTCACCTTGATCAATTTCTGTAATTCTGTCATATGTTTATAAGGTTGATGAATAATAATCCACTTGTTTTTTCAAGAACCATCAGATCACATCAGCAGTGAGTTTGGCACAGAAAATATATTTTATTTATTTACATGGTGAGAGTTCCACATCATTCTCAGTGACAACGAGTTTGAACCTCCCTAGAAAATGTTTACATTTCATGGTTTCTATCTCCAAACAACATGTCTGCAGTGGTACTGACTCTAAATCAGTGCACTTCTTCAAATGTAAAATCTATAAAGTTTTCTTTAACTTGAACTCTCAGTGAAGACATTAAATACCAACATTCTGCCATTTACTTTTGGAGATGAGGATAATACACTACACAGGTGAGACACAAATCAGATTTCATATTTAGAATTCAACTTTTTTTCTCCTCATTTCATTTGTTCTTTTTCAGTCTGACTAAGTTTTAATGTATGAACAGAGCTCAGTTTAAAAAACAAACAAAAACATATTACGGACAGTATTTCTGAACAGTCACATGATAACCAACCCTTTAGCTCCAAACAGACTGATGTGAACCAACCAAAACCAAACAGAGCTGTTAACTCACTGATCCAACCCATAAGCTTTCACAGCAGCATAGATCCTCTCTCTCTCTGCTGCTTTTCCATCCTTTATCACACCACCACCAGCTTTCATCATGGTGAATACGACAGCAGAATAAACTGACATGTCTCCATGCCTCCGACCAACAATATTTTTTTGCAGGTCAAGAGCTGGATAATGAAATAGAAAATGTATGTTTAACAATCAATAAGGATGCAGTATAGTTATACGGTTGGATAGAGAAAGATGAATAACTTACCGCTGCAACAATCACACTTGTTTTTCTTGATGGTGTAAATGAGGAAGCCTATAACAATCAGACTTACAGTCAAAGCAGTACATAACAGAAAGAGAACTGTATTGGCTTTCTGTAAATCCCACATGTTGAGTGCTGAAACAATATGAGGACCACATAATAAAAGTTAATTATGATTTGCGAGGATGTCAAAATTCATTAAGAACAAATGTTTTGTGACACATGGTTTTAATGGTTTCTACCATACTCTAAAACAAACACACAAAATACTAATTTTGACATTATATAGAAATGTTCCACACTTACCTTCAATGTCCAGTTTTGTTCCATTTCCAAAAATGATCTCTCCACATGTGGCCACAGCACAGTAATAAGTCCCAGAATCAGAGGAGCTGACGGTCTTGGGGAAGTTGTAGACACATTTTTGTAGAGAGTGAGCTTCAAGGTTTTCTTCACAATGATCACTACTATTTCTATGAGTGTAAATTAAGCTGTGATGAGATTCATCTGATCCGGCTCTGAACCAGTACACACTGTGATCTCCTGGACATGTTTTCTTCTTAGAGTCAGAGAGGACTGAACACTGCAGAGTCACTGAGTCTCCTGGATGAACTGAATCAGATGGAGGGACTTGAACAATGGCAGTGATATCAGGTTCAGGTCCTGACAAATACAAACACAGAATTAAACATATTTTACTCACTTTATTTATATAAATAAATATTTTCCTATTGACGATGGAAATATGTACTTTTCTTTATATAGACATGTAGGAAAATTGAACTGCTGTTATACATGGTGTTAAGGAGTGTGAGTCTGCTTGCTGTATTTTATTTACCTTTAATTCTCAGAAATGCTCCTTTCAAAAATGTCACGTCAAGTTGCTTTGCTTTTATACAATAGTAAACTCCAGTATCACTTAGCTCTGTTTTACTGATATGCAGAATAAAAGTTCCAGGCTCTTGTTTAGCTGTGATGCGAGGAGTCTTATTAACACCATCATAATCAAAGGAAAATGTTCCTCCCAAGAATTCAGGCAAGTCTCCAGAAACAAGTCTGATCCAAAATAAGTTGATACTGTGATCAGATGTCTGTCGGGGACATGTCAACTTCACATCGTCTCCAACATCAACAATCTTTGTCTCAAAGATCAGATCATCGTTGCATTCTGTGAATTAAATTAAAAAGAGCAGCAATTAATAACACTGATAGATTCATATGTGAACTTTGATAAATTGATGCAAGAAGATGACAGAATACTACATTGTCCACAATATCAATAGAAAAAATGTGATTTTTTACACTTACGTCCCGCTCTGAACAACAGCAGTAGATGGAATATGATCAGCATTTTCCTGTTAATCCACTTGAGACAACAGATTTGAATTCACAGAATGAACAGAATTCAGACCATATTATAAGACAAATCACCTTAATATAATCACATCAAGTGGGAGGGAACAATGTGAGAGCGATCTGATTGGCCTCTCATTATGTTGGCATCTCACTGTACTCCACTCACTTTTGTTTCATGTCTCAGGGTGGGTTTCGGTAACTGACACTGAGAGTAAACAGGACAGATGATTCGATTTGATGTGAACTGTTGATAATCACTAATAAGGTCAAGCTGCTTCGGACACACAAAAATATCACCTGCTACGTGTCATTTTGAGGGTCATATTAGAGAATTTCTAGTAACACAAGGGAGCATACAATATTACACAATACTCCACATTTACGTGTTGTACATCTTTAGTTTGTCGATTTAATCCACTGTTGTACACTATCATATTTGTTGGGGTTGTAGTCTGTTTTCCAAAAATGTGGAAGTAGAGAGCAGGTGCAGTTTACCCAGTGATTCATGGGTATTTTCCCTGTCCAACATGATTTACTTATCTCGTTGTTTAGTTTGGTCCATTAAACCAATCAAACTCTGAGTTTGATGACACCATGTAATTCACTGTAGAACTTAATCTAACTAAAGGTCTATTCAGTCATGGCAAAACACCTGTGTAAGTGTGCAGGGCTTTTAAAGTCAAGGTCAAGCTTTTCATCATGTAACATGAATGACACACTGCAGTCTTTCCTACATTGTCACTAAACATTATCACTGGATGTAAATGACAAAGTGCACACAAGTCTACATAATTCTTAAAGAGACTGGACTTTATTCCTGCTACTCTACATATGTCTATGTCCAAACATTTACATTTAATGTAAAACTATCTGCTCTCATTACATCACTGCCATTAAAATCGGATGACAAAAGAAGGTTTACAATACAACCATTTTGTTCACTGCAAAAGGTCATTTGAGAGGGAGTAATGAACCCACATAGCTTTTAATTATAAATGTTTCAAGTGTAATATAATGTTAAATACAGTATAAGGGCCTGCGTCCTACAGCACTGTTGTTACCACTTCATTGAGCAGCCATTTGACACAGTGAAACACAAAGACAGAGGAGCCATCTTAAGTATTGTGAGAGCCAGCCAATTCAGAAGCTCCACATCATCAGTGATGACCCTCCTACTCTTTATGTGAGTCATTTCAGCAGGAGGAGCAAAGCATAAAGAGTTGGGGAGGTGGTTGTGATCACACCATCTTTTTCAGTTCACTACTGAAAGGCAGTAGCAGAGCACCACTCTCACAGTATCACAGAAACACATTCACATGGAGGTGAGAGTTTTTTTGACTCAAGTAGCACACATGACGTAATAAAAACAGCAAAGTGATCAATATCCTGGCTGAAGCCATTTATAGTGGTGAAGTTACAGACACACAGTCCAGTACAACACCACAAACTCTGGTATCTCAAAAATGACCAAAGTAGAGTGGAGGTGTCTGGTACAACTTCACCTACTGGTAAAGTGTACGGAGACTGAAAATAGAAAAACAGAGAAAATACTGGGTTAAAACTGTGACAATATTTTTTTGATCGACACATTCTGGTTTCCGTCCTTCATCAAGGTGTTGCTGACCACAAGACAAAACACGTTGGTTTGACAATAAAGTTGTTGATACTATAAATATTGCTAGAGTTTTGACACATGAAAGAAATATTATCATAAAGTTAAATCACTGATTCCCTGAGATAATGTTATGTCCAGTCACTGGTCACATAATAAACACACACAGATAAATATATAAAACTGTGGACACAACTAACTACTGTAAAATGGAATTTAAAACAACGGCCCTGCATCAGATACTTTCATGCACTTTGAGTCCTGCTTTGTATTTTCTACTTTGTCTTTGTGTCCACACCGTTGCTAGCACACAAACAGACAAATAAACACGCATTCACAGTCACTACTGACAAACAAATGTTGCATGGAAACTTAAGCACTGTTGTGGCTGAGGTTTCAAACGAAGGTGTGAATACAAATGGACTTTTCTTCTTTCTCACTCTCTGTTTTAGCAGGAAGCTGAGCCTCTACTGCTGTTTTATCTTTTTGTTAAGTGAAATACCACTACAGTTTATGATTATATTAACATCACATCAACTTACAGGAGTAGTTAAAGGAGGAGAGATGGACACCTACTCAGTCAAGCTACTTCATAACTTTTTTTCATAGCAACTTCTCTACAGTTTGATGCTTTTCATTGGTAGTTGTTGTAAAAGGGGGGAGGTGCCAATCAGTCAGGTGTCCCACTGTGGCTCCTGTGGCAGGAACAGGAGTTTATACTGTGATCTTAAGATGAGTTTGCCAGTTACTGAGAAAAAGCTTTGACACTCTCATTAAAGTCTGTTCCCAATGCTCATCAGTTGACACAGTGGTGAACTGGCAGCCTGTCCAAATTAATGCTGTGTGGATTTATAAAATTAAAACATGAAATAAGCACATTAGCAAGTGAGCAAAACTAAAACAACTTTAATTTGTTCAACTAAAATTAGCGTGCTGAAGCCGCATGTAGCTTTTCTCTCACTACATATCCTGTTGAAGCCCATTGTTAGGTCTGTTCTGAGTAAACAGCTTCAGTAGTTGGTCAAAGGGCGGAGAAATGGCCCACCACAACCTGTATTAGTGTAGCTGGTGCATGTGGCTTTGCTTGATGTTCTCAATGTGCTTTGAAACCAGAGGATGGTGGAGGAGTTTATATTTAGTCCTAAGAAAAGCAAAAGCAAAGAAAAAAAAATGGTGGTGCTAAAGGTAACATTTTCTTGAGTTCACTGCTCATATATCAGAGGAGATTTGTATGTTTTGTGTAGAAAAACTACAAAGAAACATGACAACAGAAATGTGCAGTTAAATTTCTCAATGTTACTTTAATAAAAGAATAATTGGTGAAACTTGTCATAAGTTTCCTCAGTAAGGGCTGATACAATTGCAATGATTTGTGTCAATGACAAATTGCACATTCAGTAGAGTTCTGTGTCTTTTTTCTCACATATACATTTACCATTCAATTCTCCACATTCCTGAGGTAATCTGTGGAGATTTTCTGTGTGGTTTTGGTCATTTCCGCTCGCCTTTGCTATGCACCTGTCCCTCAAAACCACAGGCCAGCACCTACGCTATAGCTAACATGAGCGCCCCGTGTTTATTTGGAGGTCTAAATATTAACAATTTTTGAAAAAATCCAGTTGGCCTCAGGATATATATTCAGTTTTTTCAAAGGCTCATGGTGGGTTTAGCCTAGCTTAGCACAAACACTCAAATAAAAACAGCTAGCATAGACTGAAAGAGGAATAATAATATTAGGAATGTTTCCATGTAGCATCTCATGGGCTGGCAAGCTAGCCACCAATACATCTAAAACATGATGGGATTTTGTTCTGTGACAAAAGTGTGTGAAACCATCTGGACTGCATAAAAATAAAAATATTGCTCCACAGTGTGACTGCTAAAGATACACATGCATGTTAGCAAGAAGTAAACAGGAAACTCAGTAAGTGGTCAGAATTAAAACACCTCTGACAATAATACAAAAAAAACCTATAACTATATAAACTATAAGTACACGTACATCTCTTATCAAATGAAAATGGATCACAGGTTTGCTAAATGTAGGGGGATGTTCACTTTCTTCATTTCAGCCAATCACTGATTACCTCTTTGTAAACCTTGATGATCGTGTGACTAAACCTTCCATTTGGGTAGGAAGACATCAGTAGTGCAAGAGAAGGGTGTTGCACCATTGAATGACTGACTTCACCTAAAGCTTTTATCTTCTTTGTACAGCATGTGAGTGCAATTCTTACCCAGTGTGAGAAAAAATGCTACTGCAAACTATTATTTCTACATTGTTATATATTAGGGAAGGCCCTGTGATTTTTTTATGGCAAATACTTCACATTTTTCATGATTTTGTCTTTTCTCGTTGTAACTTTGTCTTTTTTGTTTTTCATCAGCCTGGGATTCAAATCATGTGCTGTTTCCTCAGCAGATCTCTTTGACTGTATGAACTTGCAAGAATGCAACCTTCACGTCCAGCCCCAGAAGGACGACAGATCTTCACTGGTAGCAGCAGCCCTTGATCAACACGGCCCAAACAGTTGTTGTGATCTTTGAACCAAATTACAATCATCGAACAATGAAGATCCGCGTTTCACAGTAACAAAAAAGGAGGCTCAGTCTCTTCTTACCATCAGAAATGTCAGCAAAGAGGATGAAGCAACATATTTCTGTCAAACTGGAACAACATTTTCACCGACTTCAGGCAACATTTTGGCTGTGAACTGCAAAATATCTTTCCATATTTTCCATGTCTTTGCCCTGTTAATGATCAGCACATTTTTAAGTCAAACTGTTTTTGTCTGAATCAATACTGCGATCATGCAACGGCAGAAACACTCTATGTGAAACCAAGTCCGTACATTGTGATCAGTCCCGCCAGAGACCCAGTGACCTCCACACTCCAGAAATCAGCAGCCTGACAGTGGCACAGGCACTGCCTGAGCCACTGATATTTATCCAGGCCTGAGTGCAGAGACAACACCATTCAAAATGAGGACCTCTGACTCCACCCACCACTGACAGCTGTTCATGTGAGATCTGCCTGGTGAGGGTCAGTGGGAGGATACAGGTCATGAGCCAGGCTTGGCGATTATTTTGATGACGGTGCAGCAGACACTGCTGCCACCAGAGTAGTTATTAACTTAACTCATTGTGTTCCACTGAAACATTTGAGACCTTAAACACTTGTTATGCAAAGATATTGCGGAACTTATTCATTCATTCATTCATAATAATGCATTATTATTTCTTCCCTCTAGAAAACTGTGCCTTGCTCCATTTCATTTTGCATCTATAAATCTGAAAGTGTTCATTATTATCTGTCAAGTTTTTAGTCCAGAACATAAAACTGAATATTGACTCATCAGTTGTGTGTATTGACAAAATACAATTTTTTTTCTGACTGCCACTGTGTTTCCAATAACAAATAATTACTCCTGAGACTCAGTATTTAAATAATGGTGAATGTGTCTTTGAATGTCTCATTTTTCAGAATGTGGAACAGAACTGGACCCAGTCGTCCTCGTTCTTGGAGTACTGTTGGCCTGCTGTGTGACTGTGATTGCCGTCCTCATTTTCTACATAAATCAAAGGAAAGTTTGCAAACACTGCAAAGGTATGTTCACCATATTTTCATTTCAACTGTGCCTCTTCAGACCCCAATTTAAAGGTCTGAATGTATATGTTATGTCCCACCACCATATCTTACTGCAGATGAAAATCTTTAAAGTCAAATCTCAAACGTTACATATCATTACAAACTGTCATCCAGATGCCACTGAGCAAAGCATTTCACACCTGACTGCTCAAAGCTCTAGTGGAGTTAATCAGTGGGAACCATTAGAAAACTGAATCTGTACTGAGCACATTACAGAAGAGAATATTTGTATTTGTGTGACTGTAAAGCTCAAAACTGAAAATATATGTATCGTTCATTCATCCTTTTATTTCAATGAGACAAAGACAAAAATCACACTATACTATGACAGCAGTAATCATATTCTCTGTGCTTAGATACAATGTGACGGCTTTTACATTTTTTTAAACAGAGACAGTAAGTGTGTCCCATCATCTTGGACATGACAAGTCACCTGTGGACCAATCAAATGATCTGGTAAATATTCATGTAAATATTCAGTTATGTGTTGTCCTGTTTTTACATCACTATTGTAGTGATGTAATATATATAAATATATATATATATATATATATATATATATATATATATATACCACTTATCCTACCACTTATATTCTAAGCTTATACTCTAGGCCTGATCTCACAGGTTTTGATGCTACAGCGCTAATCTTAAGTTTCTGTCTCAACACAAATGTTATATATTTTTTCAGGATGGTGAAGCAGACGCAGTAAACTATGCAGCGCTGGATTTCTCTGCAAGGCGAGGAAAACGAGGAAATAAGAGGAGAGAGTCACCACAGGAGTGTGTGTACTCTGTTGCTAGAGCAGATTACCACAACCGGCAACACCCCTCTCTATAGGCAGAGCAGGGACTGTGCATGTAAAGTCATGTTAGGCCGTGTTCACATGTAGCACTTCAGAATGTCAGAGGGTGTATATTTGCTAATAACTGTGACATTCAGATGATTTTATGGGAGAGCAAACGTCTTTGAGTTGCTTTGTTAATTACTTGCCACAGCATATGTGCCAGTATTTCTGTAAGGGGCCAACATGTCAGTGGGCCTCTTTTGTTTTTTATTGTCTTCACAGACTGATTAACTGCAACTTCAATCATCACTTATTTAAATAAAAATCTACACTGAAGGGAGTTGAATTATAGGATCCATTTTGATGAGAATGAAAATGGATTTTCACATGAAACTGCAACATGCTTTAAGAGAACTACACACAATCCAGTTAAACCCCTCTGAAGCTGTCAAAGTTTAAAAGTAAAAGTTTGGCATTATTTAAATGTCAGATGGATTTCAGTAATCCTGTAAAGTGTTTGTAAAGCTCAGAATAACACTTCTAACACTTCTTTTGCACAATGGCACAGCAGTTGTAAACATTTTTTATTGACATAATTTGGTGTAGTTCCATATCATGCTCATAAATAGTTTAAATGGTCACACATCAAAAACAAACAAAAAGCACAGGGCACTGGCTGATACTGAGTATCAATCAGTACATGTTTTCCTCCTCAAATTTCATCATGGTAAATATGACAGCAGAATAAATTCATCTGTCGTCATCTCTGAGAACATATGTGAGACAAAGTAGAAACTATGTTTGATGCTTAATCCAACTACCCGCTGACTCCTCAGACCATCACTGTTTGTGCAGGGAAACAGCAGCTAGATAATGAAACAGAAAAAATATAGATGACAATAAATAATGATGATGTAGTTTTAATGTAGTATTTTTAGATGGAGAACAATGAGTAACTTCTATTGCTGTTACAACAGTCACACTTGTTTTTTCTTGATGGTGTGACTGAGGAAGGCTGTAACAGACTTACAGCCACGACAGTACTCAGCAGAAAAATAATTGCACAGGCCGTCTGTGACCACATGAAGCTTCCTGAAACATTATGAAAAGGCAGAAACAATTAGTAAATGATGTTTAATATCATCTACTAATTTTAAAATGCAGACATTACTAATATTCATCCTTATGGATTTTCACTGTATAATCTGATACTTAAATGTGTTTCCTAAGAGACAAAACAAGAACACAGTTACCTTTAATGTCCAGTTTTGTTCCATCTCCAAAAATGATCTTTCCACATGTGGCCACAGCACAGTAATAAGTCCCAGAATCAGAGGAGCTGACATTCTTAGAGAAGTGATAAACACAGCTCTTCAGAGAGTCAGATCTTTACTCACAATCATTTCCAACAAGATTTCTCTGATCTATCTGACACATCTTGTTCTCAGAGAGGACTGAATGCTGGAGAGTCACTGAGTCTCTTGGATGAACAGGATCAGATACTGTTGGCCTTTGAATGACAGTATAGTTTGATGTCCTCTGAGAGTGTCCTACAAATACAAACAATTGAAAATGTTAGCTCTATAAACACATTTTGGAAGCTTAAAAAAAAAGAAGAAAAATTATGATGAAAATGATGCAGTTGACACAAACATAATCAAGAAAACAGAATAAAAAAGTACTTACATCCATGATGAATAAAAAGCATTGTTCAGCACACAGGATCATCTTGATAGTGTCTCTTCAGTAAGTGAAGGAGGCGTGATGATTGAGAGGTCAGACCATCAAATGCATCTGACCGGTTATCACAGAACAGAGATTCAAAAGTGCGCTTGGGAGTGTCTTGTATTTTGGTAGGCACAGTCCACGTTCACTAAATCCTTTGACTCGAAACTTTTTTTGTGTTGATGAAATCTGTTTGTAATCTTGTTTGCTGCTTGTTACTGACAAGTATCACTTTACATCTTTATTAAAGGCAAAAACAAAAAACAAGATTAATGCCAGTTTGAGAGTAAACGTCAATGCGCAAATAGTTTGTGTGAAGCACTGCACAAAATGAAGAACAGCACATTACTTTACTGAGCAGCAATCTAGAACGCTTCAAAGTAAATATGAATGTAGACTGTCACGCCTGGTGGTAGAAGCATAAACAGGGAGGACCCAAGCGCAGACACCCAGGCAGGCTGATGCAAAGAAGTTACTTTAATAAATGATGAGGACCAGGTTTTAGTAGATGATAAATAAATGATGAAAAACAGGCTTACCAGTAGATAGGTGGACAGGCAGGCAGACAGACATCAGACATCAGGCCAGTAAATACAGATAGCAGGCAGGTAACAGGAATGAGTCCACAGCATGAACAGCACCAAGGGAAACATATGAGCAAATGAACTGGCAGCTGATTGAGGGAAAATTGTTGATAACATAACTGTCAGGTCCTGATAATGCAAGAATCCCACTGACAACACTGACAACTATTTAAAAAAACAACAACATTTTAGCTCTGTGCATTTTAGATGTGAAAGTTAGTTTATTAAACACACATACACATGTTGAGTTCTTTTAGTACAATTGTTCTTTGCAGTGCATTAATACAGAGATAAAAGTCATGGGAGGAAGTTCACTGCTCTAAAACTGCAAAACAGGTAAAAGAGACAAAGGTAACCCTTCTCACAGCTCTTTCAAGATGTATCTTTCAAACCCAGCTTGGGCAGATTCACCAAACCCCTCTTTGAAAACCTAACAGTAAAATACACACACACACACACAAAAAATGGAATGGATTGTTAATCTATTGCGAAAGCCCTGACATCAGTGTAGATCGTCTCTTCCTTTGCTGTTGCCTTCCTTCTCCCTGCTTTGTCAGCTTTTCTCCTGGTGAAGACTGCTGTAGAGTAAACCAAAGACTCCTCATTTCTCTGAGGAAACAAAGAGCAAAACTGAAAATGAGAAATCAGATTATGTCAAAAAAAAAAGAATAAAAAAGAAAGAAATGCTGCTTATAGTTACATTTTTAAATTCTTTACCTGCTGACTTTGCTGATTACCACTGGCTGTTGCAGCATTTGTTTGCAGACTGACTGCAGCTGTAGTGTTAGAAAATAAGTAATAGTAAAAAAAAAAAAGAGTCACTGGACTCACTTTAATGATACTGTAGATTTACTTATACAAAGAACAAATACTAAACAAATGACGCTACCTTTGGGAAAAAGCTTAATACATTGATACATAACGTAACTTTTCTTACCTTTGCAACAATCACAAGACTTTTTTGTGATGACATAGGATAGGAAGGCTATAACAATCAGACTTATAGCCAAAGCAGCAAACAACAGAAAGACAATTGAATTGTCCTCTTGTGAATCACACGTGCTGACAACTGAAACACATGGCCAAATAATTAAAATCAAGAAGTAGGAATAGATGATTGACAATATTTGATAAAATAATGTTCAGAAGATGATGGTAATTTCTCATTATATAGGAATATGGTGCAGTTACCTTCAATATCCAGTTTTGTTCCATTTCCAAATATGATCTCTCCACATGTGGCCACAGCACAGTAGTAAGTCCCAGGATCAGAGGAGTTGACGTTCTTAGAAAAGCTGTAGACACATTTCTGAGGAGAGTGAACCTCAGGACCTTCTTCACATGTATCACTGTGATTTCTATGAGCATAAATCAAACTGGGATGAGATTTATCTGATCCAGCTCTGAACCAGTACACATGGTGATCTTCTAGACATGTTTTCTTCTCAGAGTTAGAGAGGACTGAACACTGCAGAGTCACTGAGTCTCCTGGATGAACTGGATCAGACAGTAAGTCTTGAGTGACAGCAGATTCTGGCCCTATGAAATAAAAATAAGTACAAATATTTTACGCAGTTACAATTCACATAAACAAGAGTCTGGTCACTTTGATATGAATTAAGCAA
This sequence comes from Lates japonicus, assembly GCA_033238685.1. Classification (NCBI taxonomy): domain Eukaryota; kingdom Metazoa; phylum Chordata; class Actinopteri; family Centropomidae; genus Lates; species Lates japonicus. The sequence goes on from BRZM01002176.1 coordinate 18,100, forward strand.
ACATACACAAACTAAATATGTACAAGAAAGAAAGAAAGTAAAACTGCTGTTATAAATGATAATTCTACAATTATTAAGGTGTCTGGAATCTGTTCCTCTTTTCGCTGAAGTTACCTTTGATTCTCAGAAATATTCCTTTCAGAAATGTCATGTTATGTTGTTTCACTTTTATGCAGTAGTAGACTGCAGTATCACTTATCTGCGTTTTGGAAAAATGCAGAACAAATAATCCACGTTCTTTTTTTGCTGTAATATGATGAGTTTTCTTTACACGCTTGTAATCATTGGCTATCATTCCTCCTAAAATGTCTGGAAAGGTTCCAGAAACAAGCCTGATCCAGAATAAGTCTGTAGCAAGCAAAGAACTCTCGCGAGGACATGTCAGAGTCACATCATCTCCGACATCAACAGTCTTTGTCTCAAAGATGTGATGGTCTGTGCATCCTGAAAATAAGATCAAAACAGAGCAATAATTAACGGCAGAGTTTCAGATGCCCTCTTCATAGCAATGTAAAAATATGACAATATATTTTAAACATCTCTGGAGTGAATATGACATTAATACTTACGTCCAATATTGATCACGAGCAGTATGTGTATTATGGCCAACATTTTCTGGTCTCAGCAGCTGAGACAGCAGTTAATTTAGGCCCTATTATGAGATGATCTGCCTTAATGTACTCCTATCAAATGGGACGGAACAATTTCAAGCAACCTGATTGGCCTTTTGTTATGTCGGCATTTCACTGTACTACCCCAGCGGAAATATGTCAACCAAATGTTCCAAATTAAGCATGAGACACCACCAGCAGCACGCTTTTGTCATCTCATAGATGGTTCTTGTGTGGGTTCCTAAATTTGACACTTACAGTAAACACTGAAGGTCTTTTAGGTGAGATATGGTAAATAACATACCTCTTGACAATATGTTTCCTGTGAGAGCAACTAACAGCAAAGTGTTATACTGCAGGATGCAACACACTAAATGATTTTGTCAGTATGATTAAGATTAGGTAACTAAAGCACTTGGCTCCAGTTTGGGAAAGATATCTGACGATGTGTGAGACAGGATGCAGGAACTGCATCACACACATTGGCAGTGAACATTAACATTGGACATACACTGATCAGCCACAACATTAAAATCACAGACAGGTGAAGTGAATGACATTGATAATCTTGTTACAATACAAAGTTCTGCTGGGAAACCGTGGGTCCAGGCATTCATCTGGATGTTACTTGACACATACCACCCACCTAAACATCACTGTAGACCAAGCACACATAGTAAGAGCACTCCCCAGTGACAGACACCTCCCCCCACAGGACAATGTGCCCACCACACTGCAAAAACTGCTTAGAAATGACCCAAGGAAAATGACAAGAAACCAAGGCCTTGACCTGGCCTCCAAACTCCATCCATAAGACATAAGTCAGATCCATGGAGGCCCCACCCCTTTAACCCACAGGACCTGAAGGATTTGCTGCCAGTGTCCCAGTGCCAAACACCACAGGAGACCCTCAGAGATTCCATGTCCATGTCCTGACAGGTCAGAGCTGTTTTGGTGGCACCAGGTGAGCCCACACAATATTAGGCAGGTGGTTTTAATGTAGTGGCTGAACAGTGTAAGTTGCCTGTTGCAGACTTTCTCAATATGAACATAATTCCACAGGAAACTGGGCTGTATAATGAGTGTAGGGCACTTTGTAACTTTTGCATCAATTTTAGTTTTCTGGCTGAATGAAATATTATCATTGACTGTAAATAATATTTAGATTAAATGCTTTGCCTGAGCCAACATTTACACCATGTTACACTGGGTTTCACTCACAGGGAGTGAGCAAAATGCATACAGTTCCTATGAGGCTCTTAGTTTACTTTTTAGCAAACTGTTTGAGCCCTAAGTGGTTTTAAAAGAAAAAGCCATTGCAACATGCTCATGTTTTTCCTGGAAAAACTATCAGTAAAATGTCTGCACTGTGAAGTGTTCAGCATCAATGACAGTTTTTCATGCTAGATGGTTCCTGCAGTGATTGCAACTACAAGTCTTAATAAACAATTGCATTTTAGATGTGAAAGTTAGCTTATTAATAAAGGAAACCACACATGTACACAAATGTTAAATCCTTTTAGTACTATTTTTTATTTTATTTTTATTTTTTTTGCAGTGCATTGATACAGAGATAAAAGTCATGGGAGGAAGTTAACTGCTCTAAAACTGCAAAACAGGTAAAAGAGACAAAGGTAAACCCTCCCACAGCTCTTTCAAGATGAATCTTTCAAACCCAGCTTAGGCAGATGTATCATACCCCCCTTTGAAAACCTAACACCAAAGTCCACAAAAATGATATGGATGGGATACACAGTGCTACAGACTATTACCAAAAAGGTAAGTATTATGTCAATATTTTTATATCATAATGATTTATTTCCTTTTCTGAAGGAACAGGACTCAAAAATATTCTTCAATGTTTGACAACTATCTGCACAAAATAAATCGATGTAACGTCAAAATTATGCATAAAACATTTTAGTTAATCAAAATTATAATATTATGTTGACAACAGCAGAGATGAAATGTGAATGCTGCTAAAGCTCACTCATTGTGCCACACAAAAATTATATTGCCATCAATTAGCAAGTGTTTTAATTGTTAATCTATCGCGAAAGCCCTGACATCAGTGTAGATCGTCTCTTCCTTTGCTGTTGCCTTCCTTCTCCCTGCTTTGTCAGTTTTTCTCCTGGTGAAGACTGCTGTAGAGTAAACCAAAGACTCCTCATTTCTCTGAGGAAACAAAGAGCAAAACTGAAAACATGAAAACATGTAAAAAAAACTGCTGCTTTGTTACATTTTTAAATTCTTTACCTGCTGACTTTGCTGATTACCACTGAGTCCATTTGTACAACTCTTCACCTCCCCAACACACTTCTTCAAACATGTTTTTGAGCACCATGCACTGATACAATCACACACACATGCACATAGAGCACATACGCATTCATACCCTCACACCTTCAGATGATCCCTCCTCTCCATTCATTCTCCCACTCTTTGCTCTAGAGAATAACACTGGCATTTCTTCTGTAAAGCAGCCTACCACAGGGCAACATCACCCAGGTCCAGAGACCAGGTTCTACCTGATTGCTTTCCACCAGGCTGCTCACCCGTACCATAGAGCGTATGCAGCATATGGAGCAAGATGGATGGAGTGATTACAAAAGAACACATAGTTTGACATTTATTAGTTGCTTCTTAGTTCAGATATTTTCTCATTTCCTTGCAGGATTCGACCTAGGTTCTTTTTTTTAACAACTGAAATTGATTGCCTTGTTACTCAGCATCTCTCTTTCACTCACACACATATTCCCTTGCTCTCTCTTTCTCTTTTTGTCCCCAGCCAGTTGGAGGGAGTAAATAAGTATTGATTCGGGCCAACTGAAGCTTGCTAGCTGAGATGCTATTGTGCTAACTGCTCCCTTTGTCTCTTGTCCCTGTTGTTGGTGTGTGGCACTCACAAGTTCAGTTTGCAGTTCTACAGTTAAACAGAGTTTGTTTGGAAATACTGATAATCCTGCGCTGCAGTAGCATGTTCGTACACCTACATCATTGTCCATCATCTCCCTGGGACAGGGGGAGAAATTACCTGGACTTTTTTTTTTTTTTTTGGCCTTGCCTCCACATAGGATCAGCTTTTTCACATCCAGAACTGTAGATTTACTAAACTGTTTTTCCTCTGAAAACAGCAGTCATGTATTGTAGTGCAGACAGGCATACTTTTTCTAAACAACAACCTATTGCTGATCTTTTCCCGGGGAGCTTGACCTTAAACTGACATCTCCTCACAGAGGAAAAAATAATTAGATGCATCGGTTCCACTCGCATCCAGTGAGAGGATTCCTCATTCCGACAACATGCAGATGTCTGTGCAGACGCTTTATGGTGAGTGTGCTGATGTGCTTAATGTACTCATTAAATCAGCAACGGCGACACATGTGTTTCTGCTCATTCTGCCCACATGAGGCAGAGTCGTAATTCAATCTGCAGCCTCCCCGGTTAGCCACATGTGCTAATGTCTGCACCAGGCCTTGATGCAGCCTGACACTGCCACGCTGGAGATACAATCTGTATGAAAGCTGTGGTTGCCAGAATGGCTCTGGTGAGATAGTGAGGTACTGGCATGTGGAGTGTGTGTGTGTGTGTGTGTGTGGGGGGGGGTATCTGGGCAGGAGAGTGGGGGGTTTAAAGGAGGTTAGGGACTGGGCCACATATGCACGCTGGGGAAATTTTGATAGCAAGAGAGATACCAGCTTCATTAGACTTTTCATTTCATTTTTAATCAGGCAGTCCAGTGAGGTAAGAGAGCTAAAATGACAGTTATTAATAGAGACAAACACTGTCCACCAGGATCTGGATGTCCTACAGTGGGGACGGAAAAAAAAGAATCGGACTGAGCCGGTGAAAAAACAACAAGAGGCAATTACATTTTTCCACAACCTTTTTTAATTTCTCCAGTCAAAACAAATTAACCTAAGGCTGGCAAACGTAAATGGCTGATGTTTTCATGCCCAGCTTGAAAGGGTGAGTCATCCTTGTTATGGTGTCATCCCTGTCACCTTTGCTTTGGCGCTGGCACAAGACAAATCTGCGTGTGCGTGACCTGGCACTGGCCTCAGTGACACACTAGTGATTGAGACAAGGAGACAATGGGATCAGCAGGTCATCACCAGGCTCCTGTTTAGAAAAGAAAGCATCATTAGAAATCCTGTCGCATCATTAGAAATTGTGTCACAATTGAGTCACAAGCATTCACTCTTTGGGCAAAGGACTACTAGCTGTGGCTCAACATTTCAAATACACTGTCCATCCCTCTCCCTCCCTCCCTCCGTTTTTTCCTTCCCTCCCTCCGTTCAGCGGATTCACCATACTACTATAAACCTGTCGGAGCCAGGAATAAATGGAAGTGACACCCCATGTGTCCTTCTGGATCCCCTCAAGTGACCTCAGGCCAAATTTCTTACAGAGTATCAGCACCTCCACTGCTCTGTTGCTTGTCACAGCAGGGGACCTTCTGTACTAAGCTTTTCAAATCCTCTTTGTTGTTTAAAAGACCACAGGAAAGCCATGAAATGCTATATATCACTGTATTTTATGATTCTAGATAATGAATATGACTTCTTATATGGGGAAGTTGTCAGAGCGTAGTCATGTTTTTTCCACATCTGTGACTGTTTTGTCTTAAATAGGGGGTTTTTCATTTGCGAGGTATGGCAATACAGTAATACCAATATATCTGGTTTAGTGTATGCTAAAGCTGACTGATAATATGCATTTTAAAAACTGATTTTGGAAGTTCAATAATCAGTAATAGTAATACAGTTGACAATGATAACAGCATTGTTATGGACTTTCACCAAAAAACAATTACAATGTAATTTATTTCCCCTGACTAATGGTTGATGTGCTGTACCATTTCCTAGTACAAGACAACTCTGCTCAATGCAGTGCACAGTAAAAAGGGTCAACTCCTGGCAAGGGCAGCACAAAAAAAGTATTTATCTGAAAAATATGTTCACATTTTCTGGCAGACTTTTGCATTATAAATCTTCTCATAAATCTTTTTTAATATCTTAAGTAAATGCTGTAATTTGTCTTGTCGAATAAAAACTATAAATGAAAAGACAGTTGATTGATTTTGTTACCATAAAGAAAGCACAGAATGATTATATGTAAGATAGATTTTTGTTGTGAGGGTTCATTTCTTCACTGTCAAAAAGAGAGAAAGGCATGATGACATGTATTAGCAAACCTGTGAACTGGTCCCATTTCCTCTGCCTACTCTGTAAATGAGAATCTGGTTTTTGCTTGTGTGCGCTTGTGATGTACGCCTGTGTGCATCTGCGCACATACGAGTAATAGAGGGTTGAGGATGGATTGCTGTCGAGTGTGCGCAAGTGGATCTGCAGGGTTCAGCTGCCCAGCACAGGGCTGAGTGATGCTCTCCGCCTGGCCTGCCACTGCACTTCCAATACACAAACACCAGCATATTTCACAAACAAGCATTGGCTGGTGTGCTTAGCCTCAGCGCCACCTCAGATCAACAATATTAATGCACTCCAAATATTAGTTTTCTCCCTCATTACCAAGCTGGGTGCTCTACGCCTGAACCCACAGCAGTCCTTGAGGATGGAGACAGCAGGATGTGCGTTTGTGTGTGTGTATCAAGCCAATTACACTGTAATGCCTCTGGTTTCTTTTGCTTGAAGAAAATAATTTTTATGCCTGTGTGTTTGCTGTTATTTATTCTTATAGACACAAGTAGCCATATATTGCTGCTTACAAATTTATATCACCGCACTGAATTGTGTTGCACTTGTTTGTGCAGCAGAATATGAATGTATTTAGACAAGAGCCTTGACAGTCTCACTAAAGAGTTGCTTCTCACTAAGCCTAAGTGGGAGAATAGTAAATAGAGAACGAGAGGAGAGCTGTGCATCGTGAAATCCCCATCTGCTGTAAAGTGGGGCGCTGACACTTTCAATCTGTTCGGCTTTGCATTCGTCCCTCCCTCTCAGCTCTCTTTCTCCTCTCCATTATTGCTCTCATCCTTGATCTTCCCTCTGTGCCTGCTTTTGTTTCTCATGGGCAAAACCTCTTTGGTCTGCTTTATACAGTAATCACAGGTCTATCTCAGTGACAAGACCTTGGCTTGAGTCCCACAGTGTGTGGGTACTAGCTGTTAAAATCAACCTAATGTATTGAATAAATTCTCTGTGTTTCATAGTCCAGCCTAGCATAATGCATCCCTGGTGACAGTCACCTAACATGGCAAGTAGACTTTTTTTTTTTGACCATGCCTTCACCCCCACTGTAATTACATTGTGGGTGTTCAGTTTTCCTAGAGGGACCATGGGAAATGTTTTGCACTGTGTGGATGTGATAGAGGCCAACATGACCACTTTCTCCTGGGGCAAAGGGACAAGTGGTGAGATTGTTTACCACTGTTTAAATGTTAGCATTTTTAGCCTTTTCCCATGGTCAGGAGCACTGGGAAAGGGTACTAACCACTTGGAGTTTGACCATTTTCGAACCACGAGATGTGGTTCTAACTTTGGGTATGTTCAGCAATAAAGCACTTATAGTAAGAGTGGACATTGTGACATGTCTTGTTTTTACCACAAGTGCTTCAACTGTGGGAAAACCATGCTTTGTCTGCCTTCTACTTCTCTTTGTCTCCTGTGTAGAGAGAGCAGCAGGTAAATTCATTCAATTATCAGCCTTTTCAAGCTCAGTTGGGTCAAGAAAAGCGTTACATTAGATCCAATCAGTGTGAGATAGCAGGTGAATTTCTATCCAATTTGCTGGTGTAAATGTGATTTCCACACATACATAGATACATAATGCCCCTCATGGAGATGTATTTCCTTTTTGGATTTACCACAAAGAACCTGTTTATCAAGAAATTTTGTGTGGAGCAATTTATAAAGAAAACTTTTATTTAATTTCATTTTTAAGCATTAAAAGATACAATATTTCTTAGACCTTCTGTATGATTTATTTTCATTACGCTCTCTTAAATTTTGTAATGCATTGCCATTACTTAGATAATGTCATGAGCCCATAACAAGCTGGTACTGCATCAGTTGTGGTACTCTTTCCCTGAGTGCTACTAATCCAGCTGCATACACATGATTCTGGTTAGTCAAGGGCTTTCTGTGAAACTGGAGTGAGAGATGAGGTTGTTGGAGAAAGAATGAGAAACTGAGGGGCTGCGAGCAAAAGAGAGAGTGAAAGGGTGCTAAAAGGGTCACACAGGCCGGTCTGCAATGCTTAACCACCTATTCATTTTTCTCCCAGTTTATATATAGGTGTGTGTGTGTGTGTGTGTGTGTGTGTGTGTGTGTGTACATGCACCTGCTGCTTTTATCAGGGCAGAGGCTGGTTTGGACTAGCCGCTTTGGAAGACAACTTGTGCAGGTGCATACACGCATGTGCGGTATGCTTATTCACTTTCAATGTGTGTTCATCTGTGTTCGTTGTGTGTGAATGTGTATGTGTATTATTTTATGCTGCAAATCAACCCCAAAGTATAGCAGCGGTGGCTTGAGTGCTTGGGGTTGGAGTGGTTGAGTGAGAAATTTCAAGCATCACTGGCCCAGGAATGATGCATCTTCATGCCTTTCATACCTCTGACTTAAGGTGTACTGCACACACAGAGAATGAAGAAGAGGAAGAGAGAGATACAAAGCACATGGCATGATCAAGGGGACCTTGGAAACACCAAATTTATGGGCTGCTGTATAGTTCAGGTGCATGGTGTAAGCACACAGACACACATGCTCACACGTTTCCTCTTATACACAAACACCTTTTTCGTTGTTGGACATCCCTGAGGGAGAGCTAGTTCCCCAGGAAACCGTGGCGATAAATGAGGTCGGGATGGATGTGGAATGGGGGAGGTGGTGGTGGTGGTGGGGGGGGTAGGGAGCAAATAGGAGACACTAATGAAGTATGAAGGGCTGAGCATGGCCGCATGGTTCTTGCCAAGCACCACCAGTGCCCTTCCCTGAGCTCCACCTGCCCCAGGGACACAGAGAGAGGTGGGTCACTCTAGAGACAAAGCACTGTAAAGCTCATGCTGAGTTAAAAAGAGCAAAAACTATTTTAACAATTACTCTTCATCTTCAGCATTTTTATTATAATTACACTGCACTTTTTGTCCAAGGGAAGCATTTAAAGTTTCTTCCTCTCTCTTCTCAGCTTCTCACCCCTTTGCACCTGGCAATTTGTAGAGCTACATAAAAATGGCATTGCAAAAATGTCAAAGCTATTACTGTATCACTCGCACAGCCTGCACTCAACTGTGCTCTTTTCCTGTTATTTAAACATGCCTGTCTTCATAAGTGCCCATGCACTTGTGCATGCACTCGTCCACCCATGTATGTGGCACGACTATGCTACCACCTTGTCTTTCAAGCACAATTGTTTCATGAAGAGTCCAGCCTCCACCCCCTTCCCTACCTCCTTTCCACTCTACCAGTTATGCAGGAAGTGAGCTTATTTAGCTGCCCGCACACCATCTGCGGCTGCTTCATATCTACTTCATTCCTTGTATGCTTCAGAAATTAATCAGGTTCACCATCATTAAGGATTTTCCATTTCCATTTCTATTTCCATTTCCATTTCCCCCAAGAAGCAGGTGGAAGCTGTCCAGAGGAAGCTTGTGCTAGAAAATATGAGACTATCCGTCTGTGAATATCTGCTTGTTATTGCATATGGCAGCTGATTGAGTGGCGCTAACAAGGACAGGCCAAATAACAGTGTCAACTAGGATGTATATTATTTTTATTTCTTTTACTGGTTCATCAGCTATTAAAATCATCTAAAAAGTGTAGCTGTGAATGACCATAGCCTTAAAAAAAGAACATTTTCACTCTCCTGTTCCACACCAGTAGTTTCTTCTCTAGATGGCTTCCTCTTTTCACGTGGGAGGACATGACTGAAAAAATAATAGCACTAACACTGCTAACTGTGCACTCTCACTGTTTTGACAGCATATCACATTTATCTGTGCAAATACAAACTCACTGACAGCTGATCCAGCTGTTCATCGTCATCAGTCACTGGCATTGTTTCAGAGAAAGCTAGAGTGGAAGTCTGTGTCTTATTTCACAAAGTATGTGTTTCTTCGATTTCTTCTTACTCACATCTTACTGGAAGTGGAAGAAGGAAGTGGAGAAACTAGATGTGGGGAAAAAAACACACAGACTGTGTGTTTGTCAGATGTATGACAAGTCGTGTCCAGTAAAGAAAGAGCTCCTGGAATTTGCATTTAGGATTTCTGCCGTTGTGTGTGTGTAGTTGGGTGTGCACTTGAGTGTGCATGTGTTTTTCATCTTGTGTTGCTCTACAGCACATACCTGTCAGTGCGTATTCTCCCTCTTAATATGCATCAGTGAGTCCACATCTGTTGTCATGCCTTTGTTTTGACATGCCCCGAACATGTCAGTAGCGTGGTCCTTGCCTGTCTCTGGTCTGTCAGCTGTAGGTGACTGGCATGATCTTGATGTGTCCCTTTTTTCACCCCTGACTTTTCCATTTGGGGGTGTGTGGGTGTGGTTGTGTGTGTGTGTGTGTGGGGGGGGGGGGGGGGGGGGGGGGGGGGTACAACCTCTCCAACCTCTCCAACAATTCCACAGCACACAATCGACTTGAACTACAGAATTCAAAAAATTTGAATTGCAATTATCAAAACCCTAATGTACAGTATAATGAGCTTGCATTGCCAGCCATCACATTTCTGCATTTTTGTGGAAGTGGATATGGTATGAATTCCAAGCTTAACAGTGATGGTGGTTTGGAGCTTTAAGAAAAGAAGCCTGCAGCTTCTGCTTGGCTCTGCGCCAGACAGCGGGACAAATAAATCTCTAATGGGGACAAACATCCCACTGAGGATATGGTACTAACATCAAACAGCCCACCACACTTTGAATTGAATCCAGGTCCTCCTAAACCGGTCGACTAAGCTGATGACAGAAGTGAAAAATTCAATTTCCTTACAGTCATGATGGGTAATCAACTGCTGCAACCAAATTTGTTTTTCAAATGCTAAAAATTAGGGAGAACATATCTTTGTGTCAAAGTCAGAATTCAGCCCCATCAAAACCACATGAAAGGGACCTAAAAGAAATGTCTCCCAGAGTTGATCCTCAGCCCAGTAACGGACTGCGAGGAGTTCAGGAGAGATTGCATGGGCAAGCAGAAAATGCCACTAATACGCCATGCAGGCAGATACAGCCACCTCCCTGTCAGGGCTGCAGACACATGTCATGCTGTGTAAGTGTGTGTGTGTGTGTGTGTGTGTGTGAATGATGAAACATGGTCAAATAAGTCGGCTAGTAGTGAAAGGTGGAACAGTTGTTTCCCTTACATTTTCACTGCTAACTTGTGATAAGTGCTCTGTGGCCTGTTTTTTCCTTATCCTTATCCCCCTCATTAAAATTTTCTTAATCTGCATTCTCTCCTTCTCTGCCTCTCCCCCTCTCTCTATCTTTTCTGTGTGTGTGTGTATGTGTATCTTTGTGTATGTATATGTGTGTGTGTTTGTGCATGTGCTTGTACCTGTGTATGCCAGCTCAGGACTAGGCCCAGGGAGAGATAATGAAATAATAACTCTTATCAAACCACTGCAGACTGAGTGGAGCTCTCTCTTTTTGCTCTTTCTCTCTTCTCTGCCTCCTTGTCTTTGCTGCTCCCCTCTCTGCCTCAGCACTCGTCTCTCAGGCTGATTCCCTGACTGATTCTTCCTGCCACTCACATGCTGCAGCCAGTGCTCACGATGCTGCTGCTGAAGCATACAGTGCTAATCCAACTGTGGTGTTCCGCGTAGCGAGCACTCATTCTCATCCGGACGACGAGTGTGGGGGAAAGGCATCAGTTTTGACTGATGCAGCTTAGTTGTGCTGCGGGGTCACGATCAGTGTGGGGATACAGTGTATAGACAGACAGTTAAAGTTACAGAGAAGCTTTTATTTGGCGATTTTTTTTATTTTTTATGCCAGGATGAGGGATCTTTTGACTGCGAAAGATGAAAGTCTTCCAAACAGTGGCCTGTGCCTCATTATGGATCCAGAGCTGCTCTTCATCCTATAGATAAATTATTCACAACATGGCCCAAATGAATAATATTCTTCTTTAACCCTCCTTGCATCCCTTTATCTCTCCATCCCTCCAACCTGCCTAACCCACTGTGGTTAGGGTGTAGGAAGGGGCGAATGCGGCGAGTATCCTGTGTCAGAGCCTTGAATAAAGGACAGTTTGGTGTCAGCTCACTAATGAACAGCGAGTCTTTTAATACCAATGCTTTAATAAGCTTCCTCTGGTTGCCGCACATCTCATTTGTGCTTCAACACTGGTTTGAATATCGTCTGGCGCAATCAAGTCGTCCCCCCCCCCCCAACGTCCCTTTTGCAATTGTCTTTTTTTCTTTTTCTCTCTGAGTTTCAATGAAGTTAATAACAGAATAGTTTCTTGTAAGGAAGTTTTTGGCACATCCTCTAACCTCCTCCTCTCTCTCTTTGTCTCTCCCATCTTTCCGTCTCCCCCTTATTCATTTTCCCCCATTTTTCCATTGTCAATTGTCTTTCTCCTCGCTTCATTCATTGCCCATTTCCCACCTCTCTCTATCTCGGTCTGTGTGCAGTGGCCTCACCATTTAAAAAAGAACATTAAAAAGAGATGAGACGGATAAGGTGACAGTAGTTGGAGAAAGAGAGAAAGAGAGAGAGAGGAAGGAGTGAAGGTGAAGGTGAAGGAGGAGAAGGCGAGAGGGAGGGGCAGAGGTGTGAGGCAGAGAGCAGCAGAAGCCTAAGTGATGCTGACAGGGACACATTTGCTCCAGAGCTGTGGAATTGTGTTGTGTGAAATTGAAACGGCGGAGTATCAGGAGCAGTTATTTGCAATAAATTTCAACTGCTTCAACACTTTGAAGGCAACACCCCCACCCCACCCCAGTATCACTACTCTCCCCACCATTCCCTCTTCCTTGTATTTTTTCAGTTACCTTTTGCTATATTCTCTGTTTTGCTTATTCCATTTGTCCCCTTTTATGTCGTCATTCCTCTCTCCCTCTTGTTTTTCAGTCTTTCCCGCATTCGTCCTCCCCTCCCGTGTCTATTTCCCGTCTTTAACCATCTTTTCACTGCTGGTGTCCTTCAGGCCTGCTGGGCGTTGAGTCCAGGCCTGACAGTTGACGTCCCGGCTCTGCTTCTCTACCACAGGCCTCTCTCATCCTCCCCCCACACCCCCCCACCCAGCATCACACTAAGCAGCAGTGACAGGCACCAAGGCTGTCAGCCAGTCAAAGAGCAGAATTAATTTGTTTAATTTCATACCTTTCCATTTAGCCACCAACCCAGCCAAGGCACAGGGTGTCAACGCATCCAGTAAATTTTGCACGCACGCTATTTTTTGGAGGCTTTGGCTAGGAGGGGGGGTCAGGAGGATGCCAGACAGAAGAGGAGGAGGAGGATGATGGGGAAACATTAGCACCTTTCATACAGTGCAGTTCATGTATTTATATCAGGATGTAATGGAGTGTTTCTAATAATAAAAGGCAATTTCCAAAATCATTTTCGCCAGCTGATTATACAAGTCCATTTGAGCTCCAGAGGCCTTGTGATAACATTGCCCACAGACCTGTTACACGGGAAATAGGAAGTGACATGAAGTTTAGCACCGTGACCTCGTCTGAGCCTGTCAGGTTTTTAAGGAGCTCACAGATGCTGTGATGAAAATATTAATGATCCCCCCCCCCCCCCCCCAATCTCTTACCCTTTGTCCACCGACACACACATAGATGCACACACACAAACTCAGGCTTAATAGAAGCCGACACACATGTAACTAAAAACAAAGAAGAAACAGATGTGCAATTCCAATCAGTCCTCTGCACCAAGAAAAGCCCCTGACACTGCTCCAGAGAGCAATTCTGAGAGCAATATCCAATCTAGCCTGTGAATTTATGTACTTCTCTCAGCAGTAGACCATATAGCTACAGTTGGCCATTGGGCATAATGACACATTTGAATAAGATGTATATTTACTCAGGGGACCTTGTGTCACTTGCCATGGCAAAGGGATGGTTTTCACCAGTGACACAATTTGCTGCTTGGGGCCTTGGTGCTGAAGCGTGGCGCTGGAGTGTGCATTTCATGCAATGATTCCTCCTGATTCAAGTGCCTGGCCGGCTGTAGGCATGTTTGACTGACAGGGAAATGGGGGGGTCGACGACTGTATTTCGAGTAAAGAGGAATTATAAGAACGATTCATTGACGCTGCTAGAGTTCAGCAACACTTTGTCTTTTAGGGATGGCCAAAAAACTATATATATATATTTTTTTCTTTTTAGGCTTGGAGACAATTCAGGATATAAATAGATTTTTTTCCTGCAAAATACACACAGACCACAATGTGACTGAAAGATCTACAATGTCATATGCAAGACAGCTGTCTTGACAAGCAACAATAAATGACCAGCACCACCTGCACGGAGGCTGTCATAGTTACGCATATAGCAAAAAGTACAGGTTACACATGGATTATTCCATACAGCTATGTCAGTAAGTCAACTAAGTAGAGCAGGGACACAAGTTTAAGTAATAATTTTCAGGACAGATGGAGCAGAAATGTCTACTCACTAATTCATCTGCTCCTGCTGTTTGTGTTTCTTGACAAGACAGTCGGATATCTTCAGACAACTGGCTGCCCAGCAGGGACAGACTGAACAAAGTAAAAATACTCACATTGTTCAGTCGACTATCGTGACTTCACCTCTTGAAACCAGATAGTGTCTTGTTAACAAAGGAGAGTCTCTTTTTTTTCAGTCTGTCTTTCTAGTAGATGCAATTATTAAATTCTCTACAAGTAGCCAGAGTCATCCACCTGTAGTCAAAAGACACCTGGAGTTACAACACTCCTGTGAGCAGTGGCAGGTGCTCATATTGTGTAACTACTTACATCATAGTTTATAGGACTGTAATGACTCAAGACACCAATTGTAGCACCTGACATCTAGATTACTCTTTGACTTGAATTTTTTGTGTATGTTGTAATTACTTGATTTTCATAATGTAGACATTTTCTACATCATGTAAAGACAAAATTCACTCAGGCTCACTTTGACACAAATACACTAGAGCACAAAGAGGTTTGTGGTTTGAGTGCCATTTACTTAATCTCAGGTGTTTCTCATGCTTAGTAATATAGCATCACAAAGGGCTTCTTGTGGTCAGGGAGAATAGCTCTGTTTTTAGCTTTTACTCACTCTAATAACCTTAATTTACTTTGGCATTATAGTGCAAGAGGCATAGAATAAAAGTCTTTTGCAGTGTCCTCTTTGATCATTCAGATATGGGCTAGTTTTAGTTGTTATTTGTTGTATGTCTGTCCAACTGTTTAAACTTAATAACACCATGTTACCAGTCCTAGGAACTCTCCATTGACTCTGTGACTCATACAGACTCCTAAGGGGAATGTTAACATGCAATATAAACTACAATCCTTTCCATTAATTATGCCAGACCACAAAATCACTTGTATCAGCAGGCATTAAAGTTGTGTTAATCCACGCTTCTGTTTTTGTATTAATATTGATGTGTTCATAAAAAGCCGGGTTCTGATTAGTAAGACCTCCAGGCCTTTGATAGAGGGCTGTAGGGATTTCTGAAAAATGCATGAAACATAAAAGTAATATGAAAAGTTTATTAACTCTAAATATCCCAGTGCCAAGTGCACACAAGCGTAATTACACAGTGCTGCTGTAATTAAAAAATACTTTTACATCCCGGTGGAATAGACTGTTTTATTTTACAGGCTTTTATTATTATTTCTTGCATGCTTTGTTTACGTGTTACAGTGCATGTAGTGTGGTGGTGCATAGGTCTCTGTGACACCAGAATGCATGCATAAAATGCATTGTTTTTTTAGGGTTAGATTTTAAAAATAAAGATGTAAAGATGTAAACTACTGAGCATGCTCCCTGGAGTTGTGTCACTCTGTCCTGAGAGTCGCTGGGGAGGAGGCATGGGTGATGCATCCCTGACAGGCTAGCACTAGCAGTTCTCTGGAAGCACTGCACTCGCTCAATGTAGGGAGCTAATGTGTTTGACCCCTCTTTCCCAAAGGAAGTGCTTCCCAGCGCTTGCAGATGAATGAATCAGCATGTTTATAAAAGCTCCTCATCAGTCACACCATTTTTTCCCCCTCCCGTTCTTTTTAATCTTTGCTTTCTGTCTTCATGGTGTCCTGACACAGTGATACTAAACAGTCATTAGCTGAGCTGAATATATTGTCAGGGGGGTTTAAGTTGAAGTGATCTCATGCTCTTGATTCTAAAATAGAAAATAGAGGTGCAGTCTGCACACAGCATCGGTAAAAGATGAACCAGCAAAAGTCCCTGCTAGATCACTGTTCAGTAAACCATCTGGCCTTTTGTATTTATTCAGTATCAGTTCTTAACCTCTTCTTAAGGCAGATATGAGCTGTTTGTCACTTTTTCATCCCCTCTGTCATCTCTCTCTTGCACCAGGCACTGGAGGCAGCTGTTTTAATACTTCTCCCATATGGATCTTTCTTAAGATATTCACAGAGGCCCAGTTTTATTCTTAGCATCTGCTCACATAGTGACAATAAGGGTTCATGAAATGTTAACTCTTCAGGCTAACTCTCTCACTCTCTCACTTCGCTGCCCCACAGTCTCTCTCTCCCATTTCTCCCACTCTCCCTCTCTATTGCGATCCTTTCTGTTTGTCTCATTTTCATACATATTACATATTCACTGCTCTTATCCATTTCCTCCCTTGGCTATACAGTATCTCTTTTCTTTATGCAGGCTGTGATTCTATGATGTAGCCAATGGCACCTGCAATTTTGTGTGTGTGTGTCTGGATATTTGTGAAATTTTTGTGTGTCACTGCTTTTCTTTTGTGTTTGTTTGAGCCCGTGTGTGTTTGGGATGGCACGTGGGATTCCAGTGCACAGCCATTTAAAAAATGATGTCACCTTCAGTGTTTCCCCCACATTGACAACCCTCACCCCCCAGAGAAAAAACAATGAAAGTGAATGTAAGGTATGAAATTAAACAAATTGATTTATATGCATTATTGTTGTGTCCTCTCCTACTTTCCAACAAGTGTCATAAATCCCTCTGAAACCAAGGATGGACAGCCGTTGACCCCAATCATTTGAAAGTCAGGCCAAAATATCTGTGTTTTTTTTTTTTTTTTTTTACTCCCACAATCTGGCGACAGTGGTGAGAATTCTAGCAGCTCTGCTACTAATGGCAGGGAAGCTAGTCCTGGCCAGAGCATTTGCAGCTCTCCTACTGTTACAGCTACACCCCCCGACAAGCATAGGACAAGCATAGGACAAGCATAGGATAGACTTTGACCTGTCTTGGCTGTCAGAGAGGAAATAACTCCTCCTGGCTCTAAAAACCAGTTTCATTTAAAAGGCAGTGGAGGAATAACATAATAACATAATAAGGAATAACATTAATAATATTAGCAAACGGTCCAATTTCCATCTGTACAGAATAAACCACTCCCCAAAGCAGTCAACCTAGAGGAAACACTGACCTTACAATGAAAGGGTCCTGTGGCCGAAACCCAGTATTGGTTCTTTCATGTGAGAGGTTTTTAAGCTTTCCTTGTGGCTTTGTCACTCTCTTCCCAATGCTCCTGTTTCAGCTTAAATAAAGTGGAAACTGTAGGTGTAAGTTTTCATGCGGTGCATGTTGGGATATTGACTTATGAATAGCATTTTGAGGTTTACCAAAAGGGCTGATGATAGGTTGTTGTAGAAACATCAGAACCGATGTATATGTCAGCTGAATTGTAACAAGAAATTGTATTCAACCTTTATAAGAAAAAGTACAAACTTAAGACTAAAATGTCTATTAAAAAAAAAAATTGACCATGAGCTAATATATCAGGTTTTTTAATATGAATGACAGAATTTCTGTATCAGTGGGGTTGTAATATGAATTATTGAGTATAGAATATCGATGGGATATACTGAATGTATTTTCATAGTGTATACTGGGTATTAAACTACTTTGGTATTTCATCCTTGTGTGTTTTCATAGAAACTTTATATGAACAGAGCCTGGGAAACCCACACTTTTTTGATGTGTGTAGTCAAGGTCAGCAGTAAAATGACCAGCTCATGTGTCTGAGATGAAAGGGACACAGGTGTGTTTGTGCAGAGCAGCAGAATTCTCTCAGAATTGCCTCTTCATCATTATTCTCTGTCTGTGCCTGTTTTTACCAAATGCGTGCACGAAAATAAAAAAGCACAGAGACACACACATCAACCTGATGGTCTCGCAGCCTGGGCTGTGCCCTGAACCTCGTGCGATCAAGAGGTTTTGACTTCTTCGTCCCCCCTCCTGTCACCAGAGCAATGAACGATGAGGGTCAGTGCTCAGGTTAAATGACCAGGCTCATAACCCATCGTCCAAGCAGCTAGTCACCCGGTAACAGTTACCACGGAGAGAGAGGCACGCCCACAGCTCGTCGAATTCACCCTTCTCACACACACTTGTGTGTATTCTCATGTATACAGATGACAAGATATAACAGTATCACACACTCAACCAGGGATAGATCGAGATAAAGAGATACGTGCATGCACATACACACACTAAAGACAGAAACACACTTTCAGGCCAGGTAAGTGAGCTTATCCCCCTGCGGCAGTGGCTGAGAGGCTGCTCAGCCATCAGTGAAATGGAGTGTTGCTCAGCTCAGTCTGAGCTTTATTCTCTGGTCTCTCTCCCACTGAGACAGAGCCACATCCACCACCAACACCACATAGATCCTCATCCTCATGGGTGAGCAAGTCCAGTTGACTCAGATAACTCAGTAGTAACTTTTGGTGCCATGGCAATTGGGGTTGTTGTATTGACTTGCATTGCCAGTGTTGCTGTTATTTTGTTCACCACTGCATGTATTCTCTCTCTGCCTTGATTATGTGTACTTTTGATTATCTGCATCAGTAAACATACAGTTAATCTATACTTAGTTGTTGCCTAGAAAACTGTTTGTCTCCATGCTTCTAGCCAAGCTAGAGATGTGGGATGTCATTGTTGGTCTGTCTGTCCCTCTGTATGTTGGTCAGCCACTTTCTTTAAGACTGAAATATGCCAAGAACTATTGAATGGGTTGTCATTAACTTTTGTACAGACGTTCATGGTCCCCAGAGGATGTTTTTTTTTGTTGTTGTTGTTTTTAGACTTGGTGGCACTTCCCTAATTTTTCCTCTAGCACTATCATGAAGTTGGCATTTACATTGTCTTGACAGCTATTGCATGGATTGCCATGAAATTTCTTGCAGACATTCATGTCTCCCTTGGGGTGAATTGTAATAACATAAGTCACCTCTACTACCTCTAGTGCCTGATGATGGCATTAGATGAAGTAAGCATCACCAAGTGCCTGACAATCCCATCAGCCTCGTCTCACCCATGCATTGTGATTATTTCTAATTAGCAAATGTTAGCATGCTAACTTGCAAAAGCAAGGTGGTTACACCTGCTAAGCAATATGGTAGCATTGTTACTGAGCATGATAACATGCTGATGTCAGCATTTAACTCAAGTACAGGCTCATAGAGCCATCAGTCTGGCTTTAAACCTTTAGCCTTTTTGGATGACATTATTACACTATCACATGCTTCTTTGTGAGTTGAGAAAATCATCCAACCTTTTATTAATTAATTTTAGGAAACATTAAAAAATGTCAAAAGGCATTTTTAATCAAGCTTTAAAAGAGGTCCTTAACTAGTGACATTTTGGAAATTTTCACCTGTCAACAGTGCATGTCTGAATGTGTCTGCATGCATGAGTTTTTATCCTGTAAGTGTGTGTGTGTATGCGTGTGTTGGTGTCAGTGTGTGTATCAGTTTGGTCTGTAGCAGAGGGCGGTGTCAGTTCTAATCTGGGACAAAGCAGGGATGGAAAGGTCAACTCTGCAGCGAAACACAGAGAGATAGAGACACACACACACATAGACACACACGATATAGACAGAGACAAGCACACATATAGACACTTTGAAAAGCAAGCACACAAAAGAAGATATTTATGGGAAACATGACTCATGTGAAAAGGTCAAGATTCACACTGGGGATTTGCAGGTGTATGCCACCTATCTGTATCGGTGTACATGGAGGTGCATGGGTGTGAGTGTGTGTTAGAAGACACAAGTGTGCAAGCGATGAGAGTCTCTCTGTGTGCTTTTTTGGAGCCTTGTGATATTCCTTATGGGAGGCAAAAAGACAATATAACAGTGAAGCGAGGAGCAGGGAGGGAAGCACAGAAGAGAGAATGGAAAAGGGAGAGAGCCAAGAGAGTTGAGTGTGAATTTCCTTAAAGTGCTCCATTTGGTGAGTCATTATTTTCACTAAAGCCCGCAAAGAGCATTTTGTTCAACAAAGGAGTCGCTCCTACCCTCTCCTTCCTGCTCGTTCTTCCCTCATCCTTTCTTCTAGAATGCCAGCTAGTGTCTATCATTTGTTTGTTTTTCAGATGACTTCTCTACACTCAGAGCTCAGTGAATGTGTATGATCTTTTAAGATTTACCTCAAACCTTTCAGTGTATCCCACATTAATAATGCACTGTAAAAGGGAACAAATTAACATTCCATATCCAGGACTTGGTCCGCTGCCCCTCTTTGCTTATATTCATTTTTCTCAGTGAGGAATGCTGATCCAAGCTGATAGATTATGTCTGTGCATTCATAGAGCTGTATTGCTTACTCATGCATATCTGTCGTGGCGGTGATTGTGTCCTCTCTGTGGGAGCTGGCCGCAGCCATACAATCAGCTCAGTGTGATAAATAGGAACACAGAGAGAACAAACCTTGCTGTCACTACAAATAAACATCTGTGGGGGCGCCTCAAGGCCTGCAGAGGCTTTCTCTTACACATAAACACACTTGATAACACAGATGCAGGGACAGACACATTCTCGCACACTGACACACAATCCGCCTCCTCCCACCCATTCAGTTGCTCAGAAGGTTACTATCCTCTCCTGCGTATTATTTCGATCTGCAGAAACAAACGCCTTCGCTCCCTCTGGATTTCGAGATAAGCAGATTGGTTTGTCTTTTGGAGAAGACAAAAGGAGCTCAGTCCACACAAAGGTTTATAAAATGGCACCACCACGGTGGTACAGAAGAGACCGAGCTCACAGGAGCCTCGAAAGCTTACCTCTAATGCCAGAAAATGTCACTTCCCATTTCAACAATAAAGACATGCAAATTCCTACCCAGGTACTTTTGTCTTGGTTTTACATCTGGGTCTCCTGCTGGCATGTGACACACCATGTGACTGCTTTACTGGCTGAATATTTTTTATTGTTTGCTGGGGATCTTTATTCTTATTGCATATCCCAGCACTGTCACCTCCGTTTTTCATCAAAGAACAAGAGATCAATTTCTCTCCACTTTGGTTGTTGGATGGCAAACATTTCATTTCTGGTTTAACTTGGTGTCAGCTGTGTTTTGCTCCTCTGCCTCCCTCTCTCTGTCTCTCTTCATCTCTGGAAACAAGGAGAAGTTCAGCAGACTGCGTGGCTCCACCAAGCGCTTGAAATGCTAATCAGAATTGATCTGGATGGGGGATATTAAAAAAAACTGGGGTGATTGCTGTCACAGGGCTCAGTGTGGGGCTGATTTACAGCACCATAAATATTAATGGTAGATGCCCATCAGAGATGGCATGTCACTGACAGTCCCATGATTACCCACTGAGTGCCGTACACAGCAACCTGTACAAGTGATTGGTTCAGGCACATACACACAAACACATACACACACAAAGTGTTGGGCGAGTGAGAAGCCTCATTGAAAATGTAAACAGCAGTGGTAATGTGTGTAGTGACAGGGTTGATTAGGTAGCCCTTTCTTACTTGGTTGAGCTTTATTAGAGATCTAATGGAAGATGTCCAGTCTCTCATTGGCACAGCTGGAGACACTAAAGTTTCCCACACACACACACACCAACCTGCCTCCTCTTGACTGAGAAGCCATACACTTAATTAATACAGCACTATTGACTAGGAAAATAGTAACATGCAGGCCAGTTTCAGTGACAACTAATGGAAATATAAGGACTGATTTGTGGATGCATTCTTTGTTTTTCTTTAGTAATAATGCTAATATTTAATTCATTCAATTCATATTTGCTGTAGATTACAGATACAGTCCTCGTGTAACTGAATAGTTTGACTTTCAAATTAAAGGTGTCTTGTGGAGTTTAAAAAACAAACGAACAAACAAACAATGGTTTTGTTTACAATCAGCGAGTTTACATTCAACAAAAGTATTTCAAATCCTGCATTATTTGCATCCATATTTACTTCCTTGCAGTTTTACTATCTGCCTTTGTTGGTGCATTGCAGCATATCTTGGTATTTAACTGATAATTTTGTCATAGCATGTTTATATTGAGAGACAGTGAATTCTGCAGTTACACTAAATCTTAGGTCTTCAACAGTTTTTGGTCTCTGCTTTGTTTAAGCCAGTTTGAATACTGTTCACAGTAGGCTAGAGCAACTGGTACAACACAGACAGAAATGTTGTCTATCAAGTCTTACACTGGCTTTTGAGCATGCCGTCTCTGTCAGTCTTCCTCAACTCTTTTCACATACACAGACACAAAGTTTCTCATTGGCTACAAACCGGGGCAAGTCTTCTAAGATGACCCCTGGACACAAACAGGCCCCTGCCTCTCTCTTCCACCTTTTGAAGGGTGCCATTGGCAAAGCAAGGCACGTCTGTATTGACGCACATAGTTGGCAGTCTGCAGACAAGATCCACGGAACATCCAGGGCCATGGAGAAAATCAATGGTTGCTATCTCTGCTTGCTCCTAACTGATCTGAGGGCATGGGATGAAGCCTGTTTATGACTTCATTATTGGCTCTGTCCAAATTATTCATTGAGGTGTACCATCATAATCCACTACCTCCTCAGGTCAGGTCTTATTATCCATAGTTCACTTTAGAATTAAGTGCAAAATGTTCACACACTGCCACTTACTTTTGCCCTACTTTTGACATCAGTGATTGAGGTCTCCTTCCTCTTGTCCACATCATAGCCATGGTCAGGCAATGAAAGATTCACCTCCCTAAAGTAGGAATGTAACATTTTGATTCTTTTGATTCTGGTTTGATCCTACGATTCAAGGCCATGACTTGAAGAGAAGTTATACACAAAATCATTTGACATGCTGTACAGCGAGATAACTTTTATGTGACTGTACTGGTTGATGCGATATGTTTTAGATCTGTCAGTGCTTATATACAGATGCAGAGAGGTGCATTCATTTCGGCAGAGAGTAATTCAATCAGCGACGCTGATAGTTGTAAACAAGCCTCTGTAGATATTGTCTACGGTCTCCCACCTGATATTGCTGCAAGTGGCTGAGGTGTCACCTGCCACGGTAGAGAAAGGATGTATGTGCCTGTCGGCCTCCCTGCCTTCCCCTCCAGCTGTCAGCCCTGGCCCGGTCTAACAAGGCGAGGCAAGGCTAATTGAATCCTAAACACTTTTCTCCTTCTGCTTAACCCTGTCTTTCATCTCCCACCTTCACTGCAGTTATGGGTTAAAACTCAGGATTCTAGCACAACATGACATTATGCTTTAGACTTTGTTTTTACTCCGATGTTTTTTTTTTTTAGATTTATTTGTCTCCACATTTAATCATGTCTCTCTCTTTTTCTCTCTCCATCTGTACCTCTCCTCTCTCCTCCTCTCATCACTTTTTATCTCTAGTGGTTCCATCTCTCCCATGGCCCAGGGCTTAATTGCTGTTATCCTATTACTGTTTTAATGGTCCGTTGGCACTGAATTTGGTTGATGAAAATGTATGAGCGTAACTGTTAGTGCGTTCTCTCTCAAATCTGAGACCGGCATAAACAGATGTCAGCACAACCATCCCCCTGTGCTGTTTTCCTTCATTTGTACATTTACAGGAAAGTGGGCTTTCAGTGGTCTACTCCAAAGCTGCTGGGGTTGCGATCTCAATCTTGGCACAGTTTGCTGCATTTTTCTAGGCTTAAAGGCCAAAGCGCTTGCAATTATTTTCAATAAAATGAAGTACATTAATGAATAAAACAACCAAAGTAATTGCATGCCAGCTCCCTCTCAGTGTGAGCAAAGTTAACTCTTTGTACTTCTTTGCAGCCTTTTTTTTTTAAAGTGAGCTTTAACCCCTGCTGTAGCAGACAAATAAGAGGTGCTAGAAAGAAACCTCTATGAATATCAATTACACTTGGGAGTCAGAGTGAGTGCCTGTGCTTTTTAAAGTCAAATACAGTTCCTCAGGCTCTATGATACAATGGTCAAGGTGGACCAGATTACAATTGATTAAAGTTGTAAGCTGCAAAGGTTTGATCATTTTTATGAAAAAATCGGGGAGACCTTTACCTCACAGTAGTAGTTCCACTGAGAAATGTCTGCATACTATATAGAACAGGACGGCTTTGGTAGAGAGGGAACGTTTTCATCCCTCCATCCTGAGGGTCAACTTTTGAGTAATGACAGATGAGCCAAGGCTCCACTCTGTCCCCACTCACTCCGTTGTCTGATGTTAATGGCCTCTGATGCTCTGATAGACAGAAGCATGTCTAGGGATAAATCATTCAGAGGTCATCGGTGAAGCTGTCACTCATGCGCTCTGACGGCTGCCTGTCTGGTTCTTCACCAATTCCCTGCCTCATCCTCTAGCTGTCTGTTCACCCCCCCACCTGTCCTGGGCCTTCCTTCATCCGGTCACCCCTCGCCACTGCTGCCCACTGTGCTTGGCATGAGCTGCTAAGTCAGGCTTCAACAGGCTACAATGTCAGATGTAATGGGAACATTTTATTTTATTAAACACACACTCCTCTCTGTCCACTGAGAAAACTGTTCTTGTTTTTATATATAAGGATTAATTATTAACATACAACATAATGCTTGTTGCAGCCTGACATGAGTACAAGCACACATTTTGGCATGCGCACATGCACACACATACGGTACATATACATCCACAAACACACACTCTGCAATTTCCCATCTTATAAAATAGATTTCCAGTAATTACGGCTGTCATCGCATATTCCTTTTCTCTTTACTTTCTCCTGGCTGTTGTAGGTTTAAGTGGCTGTTCTGTGGAACAAGACAAGCAGTGCTCCATAATGAAGTGTTTAATATTTGATGCCATTGAATTTCACAGCTAATAAAAGCTGCGTGTGTGCCTCCATTAGCCCTCTGTCCAGGCTTGAGAATAGTGCTGCATGGCTGCACAATGTAAATCACAA
Organism: Lates japonicus; assembly: GCA_033238685.1. NCBI lineage: Eukaryota > Metazoa > Chordata > Actinopteri > Centropomidae > Lates > Lates japonicus. Next base: position 42,967 of record BRZM01002176.1, read on the forward strand.
TCTGTCCACGGCCAGCTAATGGGGCAACCCAAAAATCTGTCATGATAGAAAGTAACAATACATACACTGTGCTAGAATTTTACAATCACTGTTTATACATTATTCACACCAGTGCTTTATGCTGTTTTGGTTTGTTTGTGCCAGGGGACATGGAGATTTTGTTGGAAGGGAGCCTCTGAAGAGCGTTATCTGTTAAAGAATATTTCAGAGGTGTGAGACCATTCCCAGTTATTTCTCTGTGTGTGCAAGTATCTGTGTATGTAAGAGAGAGAGAGAGAGGGAGCAACAAGAGAAAAGAGAGAAAACTGAAAACACAGGTCTTGATCTTTTGCAGTATTGATGTTGCCAACATTCAGCTGCCAATACAACTTTCAGCAGAGAAAACAAATATAACAAAACTGGATGCATTTTGACCACATACAGTACTTATGTTTTTTTTTTAAAGGATTTCTGTATTTATAAATATATTCCTAACAGAAACTCTTTCTTTTACATGTCTTCCCTCCACCTTGCTGCCTCCCGTCTTCCAAACCAGGTAAGAATAAAATGGTTTATTTCTTTAAAATTTAATAGCCTCATTTCCCATCCTCCCTGGCTATCCCCTCTTTTCTTCTTCCCTCGCTGTCTCCTCCATCAGTAAACTCCCCAGAGGAAATGACAAAGGAAGTAAGGGCCAACAAATGTCAATGCTAACAGCAGTGTAAAGTCATGACAGGCATTGATTCTGGACTGAGGAGAGAACAAGTTGAGGGAAATCGTAGCTTATGTGGTTAGGTACACAATAGGCTGAGTCGAGCAGATTGGAAGGCCTTGTTGTGGCTTGTTTTGACAGGGCCGCACATGCATGTGCTGTGTCACCTGTAATGAAGAAATAAGGAATGAAATGTGTGAATTTATACCTGCATGAACACAGAATACCTTGTTCTCTTATAGCCCCCTTAATGATAATGCTGTCAAAAGTAACTCCTTGTGCACTGCATTTGTGCATTAGATTTGCTGCTTACCCTCACAATTGCTTAAAATAGGTGTATCTGTGCAAACTACAGACTGGTTTCTCGTAAAATGGCAGCAGCAGCCATACTTTTATGATCTGGTTTTCATCAGTGGGATACATTGAGTTTTATTTACTAACTACTTGGTATTCACCCATCGCCGTTGACTACAGCTCCAACAATCCACTCCTCGCTGCCAGAAGATCTTAGCACCAGCTTCATAAGAGTCGCAGAGCAATTTACACACCCAGTGCACTCACACGGTTATAGCTGTAGTGGATGTGTTTTGTTAGATTCTCCATGTAGGATGCTGAAATGTCAGGCTATTGTGTTCTGACAGAGGGAAAAAGCTTAAAATCCATCTGATCATCCAAACAACCTCTTGGGTTAGACAGAGAGTGATTTGGTAGTGTTCATGGTGTATTTCATTAACACGTAGTAACTGCATGCTTCTGAATTCACAGATAGCAGGTACAGAAGCTTTTTAATGAAGATCTGAGCATTGAACCAAACAAACACACCAGAAAATGGTGACAGGAAGCTTGTATTATGAGGTGAATTGCAGGAATGTCCATTTTCTGAGAGAGAGAAATCTGAATTCCACGATGCAATTTAATATCGGCTATAAATATAAAAGTAAAATGCCTATGTCTATCAACAGACAGACTAAAGTGACAAGATTCCACAGATGATATCACAGCCTTGCCAGCACAAGCTGCATTTGAGGCGATATTGATCAGATGTGCAGCAGGGAGGGTTTAATTTGAAGATACTGGCTATAAAGACTCATATTCCCTGCTAAGGAAGTGGTGCTCCCCCTCCAATTATATTTAGATTACACAGTTGGAACTAGCTGGCGTTAGAGCTATTATTTAGAAACGAGTAAAGGTTAGAAAGACTCCCTGGAGTAACCACATTCAGCATAGTCTTTTGTTGAGGAACTAAGGATATTACAGTCTATGCTTTATTTTCATTTTCCTGCTCTCACTCTTTTACACTCTCTCCATCTCTGTATCAACAGTTTCTGTATGATTGTTGTTAGTAGACTGTGACCATAACTTCTATTCATTGAATGAATGATTGACACATTACAAAGCCAAAAAAATGCCACTGTCATGGCTTTGATTTGTTTTGAACTTGACAATAGCTAGTTGTAAGACAGCCTTTTCTTCAGAGTGAAGGTTCTGCTCAAATGCATTTGTTTGTTTGTTTGCTGTAAATATTCCTACTTATACGGAATATGAGGCCATGGTGGTTTGTGCTTGATTGCTGAAAGTGTGATAGAAGTGTGCTCATCAGTTGCACCTCTTTCTCTGCAGAGGAAAACGGAGGTGGATGGAACTTAAAACATATTGTGTTTTTAAGTAGCTTCCAAGTCTTCCCTCGCTACTTTGCTGCTCCCGAGACTGTTGACGTTTCATACGTGACCAGAAAACCCCCCCTCCTCTCTCCTTGAATGTCTGTGTGTGTGTGTGTGTCCAAGAGAGATAACTGGCAATCTAATGGGTCTGGCTCAGGCCAACACTCAAAGTAAACAATGACAAAGTGTAACATCCTGCCAAGCTGTCGGTCAGCCACATGGAGATACAAACATATTAAATAAGTAAGGAAGAGCGATTAATTTTTCAGAACCCCGGGTGATGGAGTGTGACTCAGGATCTTCTGTCAGATACATTGGGTATTTTTTATTAAGTTTTATAATCGTGCGACTTTACAGATGGCGTGAAGGTTTGTCATCACGTACTACACTACTCATCCGTCTGCGAGTGTTACCAGCAGTCACAGCAGATGTCCTGAGCCTTTGAGAAAATGCGGGGAGACACAAATCCAGCATATTTCTCACCAGTGTTGTGACACAAGGACAACAGAGGGGCTGGAGGAGATGGCAGAGTGACTCTCACACATACTGTAGAGTGAAAGGATGTTTACAGCATAACCTCTGTTGTGGCTGAAAATATTTGACAGTATGTCCACAGATTCCTGCTCTGATAGAAAATTCTGCTGGTCACACCTCAATCCCACAAGCCTTTGTAAAACATCCGTTAGAAGGAAACTGGGTGTCTGTGCAAAATCAATATTGTGTACAAGTTTGTCAGCTCTAGAAAGGCCTCATAAAGAAAAGTATCAACTTATTTGGTATCATATCAGTGTCAGTCTCAGTGTCTTCAGAGGATATTATGTCCCAAAACAAAATTAAATTCAGAAGGGAATAACCCACCTACTGTCAACTGTAACCATAAGAGAATGCAGCTGTGTCCAAACACATTACACACTCACTCACACTCTGTCACACAAGGTTATTGTTGGCTCCGACATCAGCAGCTTCATCATCAGGCCCAGACATATTTTACATCAACTGATGGATTCAGACTGATGAATGAGATATGTCATCAGTGGTAAACAGTGTGATTTATGAAGGTGATTTCACGCTTTGCTTTCACTCACACCTCTTCTAACTGCCCTTTACTCTGCTCTAATATTTATATAGATTGGAGATGCATAAAATATTGCTCAAGTAAAGATTATTTTCAGCCGTACATACAGTTAGAAAGGTGACACATCTTCTCACATTGGCTTTTAAGTTTAATATTTAATACCAGTTCTTGGCTCCTGCATAACAAAGCAGGTAAGCAGGCAATAGAATATGTTAATGTGGAAATAGTTATTCAGCAAAACAGCTCCCTGGGTAACAATGACTAGAGAGAGAGACAGAGTGAGGGAAAGTAAAAAGGGGAGAACAGAGAGAGCTCACTCTACATGCCAGAATAAGCTTCTTGAAACATTTTCATTTCTCTTTTTCTACAAGTTGCATTTTCTCCAAACTTCCTCATGGCCACCACATAGTCTCTGCCCAGAAAGAGTCCCAAAAGTAACAGTAACAGGAATCCTTGGTATGTATTCTGCCATTGCTCAAGTCAAAAAATGAAGTTGTGTGAGAGGTCCCAGGATAGTTTCTCACAGGGAGTTGGGTCAGTGTGTGAGTATGAAGAGAAAGCAGGGCTGAAAAAGGAAATTTGCACCAAGTGGAGAAATATCAAGAGCTGCTATCTCTGGTTGTGAACGAATTCACAGTTTCAATTATTTATCAGAGGAACTCACCCCAGATTAGATTAAGGGCTTTCCGGTGGAGCGTAACACACACAAACCTTCAAACAAGCATACATGCCACCATACGTGTATTATGTGTGATTAAGTGCTTGCATTATGTGTGTGTGTGTGTGTGTGTGTGTGTGTGTGTGTGTGTGTGTGTGTGTGTGTGTGTGCCTCTGGAACAACAGTGTGACTATCTTCTTGGCATATTGTTTATCTGTGACTTCCAGGAGATGATGACTAATGCCCTTCAGCGGTACATTTGTCTGTGACGCATCACTATACGCACATTAAGGAATATAATAAAAATGTACTACACATGCACAAATACATACTCAATTACACACACACACACAAGGGACAGGGACAGGAAAGAGGTAAGAAAATGGGCAGGAAGGAGGGAAGGAAGGATGAGATACCTAATGCTTTCTAATGAAGGTATAAATCAGTATTTGCTCGGAGGGATGAGGAGGACCTAATAGTAATTAAGGAATTGTCAAGTTCTGTCGAATTCAACTGTTGAACTCAGATTAGTTGATAATGAGAAAATCAGTGAGTGGGGAGAAAAAGCTGAGGTTTTAGAGAGAGAAAGTACACGTGTGCCAGATTGTCAGCTACAGTAGCTGGAGCCTGGTTTGACTGATCAGCACATATGCTGTTCGGAAGTCGAATGAATGTTCACCATGTTAAGGAAAGGCATGTGTGTTTGTACCGGTTTGTTTATGTGAGGAATTACAGGCATGAGTTGTGCGTCTGTGTTCACTCAGATTCCTGGGTTGATTTCCTAAACTGACTGCAAATTACCTTCAGAGTCACAAACTTTTTGTGTCGCCACATGTTTTAAATTGCGCGAGGTGTTTATGAGCACCGAAGATCTAAATGGGCATAGCCACAGTAGAGTTACTTTAAATGCACTATTGTTAATTAAGACCTGGTGCTTGACTATTTACAGAAGAGAGAGTGCAGGTTTTCTGCTACTGAGCTTTGAGTATTGGTAGAAGAAACCAACCTATTTGGAACTGCAGCCATGCTTTTCTTTTCACAAGGTTGTGTGGGAGAAAATAGTGGTTAATTAGTACTGTAACACTAACAAAAACTAATAAATTGCGTTTGAAAACATTAGTTAGAAGCCTGTTATTTCAGTCTCCTCTGATGTACTCCAGGCCCTAAAAAAGTGAGGTATTCTTCTTTTTCAAACATATACCAAAGGCTTGTCAACTCTCAAGGTTCAGCAGAGGTCAAGTCCTTCCAGAAGTATGAAAGTTCACCTCAGAGAATGTCTTTGTGGCTCTTTGGTCCTGCACATTTGTTGACACAAACCTCCTGTTTGTGGTTGCCGTTCAATAAAACAGTCCCAGTAAACGGATAAAAAACATTCAATGAGCCGATTCAGTCATTTTGTTCTGAATTGGACCCACTACAATCCACTACATGGTGGGAAAAATACAAATTCAAGTGGAGGGCAGTGGAGGAATTGTGGTACGGTAAGAAAAATGCTCATGTGAAGAGTAATGTCAAAGACAAGTCAAAAAACTATTGTGTTGAAGTGTTGTGGTGCTGAACACGCATGTATTTGCTGTTTGCATGGGGTGTGCAGGCGCTTCTGTCGGGACTCTCTCTTTGTCTACATGTTAGAACGAAAGGCGCAGGAGCTCAAAATATAATTAGTCAGAAAAGCCAAGACAGCAGCTGTGAATAATTTAAGATGGCAGTTTATGCAAATGGTCCAAATCTGGGACATGGTGCAGAAGGTGTTAGCATTTTACTGCTGACAGGATGAAACAGAGCTGAGTAGTATATGAGGTGTACAGTCCGTACACAGCCAAAACACTGCCAGCATCACTCCATTAGTTTCACATTTGTTTGGGATGGAAAATGTATCTTTTTCACAAGGATGTGGCTCCTGCGTGCACGGTATTACACTGCAACGCCTTGTGCTAATGATGCATTTAAAAGGCACTTTCTCATTAACACCTGGATGGCCTCTGATCATCCTAGCTTTTATGACTGATTATGACACATTTAAATAAATTATATCTGTCATGAATGTTCAGTTTGTTTTGTAGTTTAGTTTTGATAGTCGTGAAACTCTGAAGCGCTGGCAGATCGACATATCGCTGTTACCTGGGGTCATTCTACATCAGACATCGCCGGGTCTCTTGATGGCTACAGTCTCCCTTCATGAGGCAGAACAAAGCTGGGAGTCTTCTTAAAACTGAGCATTCACCTCTAGCAGAGAAACATTCAAAGTAAAATTTGATCTAAGGTGAGCTGTTGTCACCATGGCAGCATGGTGAAAGCACCTTCTCTTCTACCTTCAGATGCCTCACGGGAGAAAAGTTAGACTTCTGCTTACTTTGCTCAGAGAAGACTGCATCAGAGTTTTGAGTAGACTTTATTACCTCTCTAATTAGACTCCAATTATGGAATTTTAATATGCATTATTACATGCAGTACCCGACACACATCACCACCTACTGAATTCATTTGCTGGTGTTTAGCCATGCTCAGAGAGCTGACAGAATGGAATTCAAAATAGGAGTCAATGAGAGGGAAGGGAGTGTGTGTGCACATACGCGAGACGAGGCAAAGCTACATTTTTATTTGATATTCCAGTATTATCGAGTCGCTGTCATTTAAATGTGGGGTTGACAGTTTCTGTAACCAGAGACACGGCATATTGGCTGGATATGTTCAATAATTATTGCCCTTTAGCGATCAAGAAGAGTGCTGAGCTTCACCCAGCATAAAGGGGCCATTGTGGCTGTGTCTTAGAAGCTGACAACCACATTGATTTGCATGAATCAAGCTTATATGCCTATGAAGCTCAGACACAGCAATGCATCCTTAATCTGCTCAATCTTTCTCTCCCTCTTTGTCTTCCTTCCATTCTATCTTTCTTTTTTTTTCCTCACTGCCTCTTTTTCTCAGTGTTTGACTCCCTCTCTCTATCTACGCTTTTGTCTCTTATGCTGTGCTAGTGGTTTTCCCAGTTTGACATTCAAACAGTATCCATAAAATATGCCTCCGCATCACTGCCTTACCATTACTCAGGAATGCTATTTTGAATTCTAATATGTCAGCAGAAAGAGGTTAAAAACATCAATACCCATAAATCCCCAATATTTGAATATGGATTCAAGTACAAAGGGAGTGACCACAGTAATAACAGCAGCAGGCCTAAACTGTAAGCCAAAGCAGAAACCCCCTAACTCAACATTGCGTGCTATTATCTGTGTGTTTCAAAGCAAGCTGGAGCTGAGTTATAGAGTTTTTTTTAAAGGATAAATGGATTCCAAAGCAAGATCCTTCCTCAGCAAACCACTGTAGAATTCACTGTTATAAGTATATTCAGCGATACTGAAATTCATTTCCGCATGGGGACGTTTTCCCATGAAAAAGGCATGCAAATGAGGGCAGGAGGTAGTGGCAAAAAGGAGAGACTGCTCAGGTGTAGACCAATGGTAAGGATGGATAGATGATGGAGGAGAGAGAGAGAAAGAGAAAGAGAGTGGGACAGAGAGCACACATTGTACCTAGCCTCACAAATACTCACACTTGTAGGCACCTTTTCTCCTCACCCTCTCTCTCTCCTTCTCTCTCCCTCCCTCCCTCCTTTGTTTCTCACTCGGCCCTTTCTCTCTATGGCCACTTCACACTCGCAACAGGGGTACTAGTTGTTTCTCTGAGTGGATTTGCTTCTCTCAGTGGGCATCTGAGAGAACAGGAGCCAGAATGACGGAATGAGTACACACTTGAGCACACACTCTTCCCAGAAACACATTGACAGACAAGCAGCAACCAATAAACAGTAAGCGTGATTTACACACACAAACATTTGCACACAAATACACACATAATCATACAACAGGAGTCCAGTGCTGCCCTATTCAGCTCAAAATTCTTGAGAGACAAGAACAAGCCACAGCACATCCTGGTTTTAGCCCTGATGAAGAATTGCACTAGAAAAGGCGATGCAAAGAAATGGAGAGGAGGCGGAAGGTGATTCAGTGAAGTCAGAATGTTCAATTTCTGAATTTTCAGGATTGTTAGACTGTGTGGAGTAATGTGAATACCAGGCAGTCTGTCTAGCTACTTGTTCGTTGCTAACAAATCATGTCAAGCCCTTTCTAGAAAACATTAAAAAACCATCACAGTTCAAGAGAGTAAGTAATACTTATATTCATTCCAGACACTAATTTGGCTCAGATGTGAATAAAAATCCAAATATACCTTTGCAGAAAACTGTCTTTTACTACTTACAGTACACAACATGAAAGCAACAGACCTTCCCATAGTAGGTAAAATGTAAAATCACTGTACCAACATGAAATTGCTGCCCATGAATTACTTAGGAGTGATGTAATAATTTAATCCCAATCTTTGATAAATTTTGCTAACATAATCTGAGTAGTCTGGCTCTTATTGTGTTCAGATCCAGGTAGTGTAAATGCAATCATTCAATGCTTCATCTGTCATTAGCAACACCATCATTCCCTCTCTGACCTCTGATCACTGAAGCACTTGCCATCAAAAGTTAGCTAAATTGATTAACATTTAAAGAAAAAGCCTATAATGGTTACAGTAACTGGTAAGTAAGATCACATCCCTAGAGCCATCAGGAAATGAGATGCTTGACTTTTTGAGTTGATGGCATGATGGCTGTTCAAGCAAAACTGGACAGTCGCACAGCTGATTTGCCATGCGGGCTTTGCTCCAGATAACAGAGACCACAATGTCAATGAAGCGCATTAACAATAGCAAGTGTAAATGCAAAGCAGACTTCGATTGTTTATTATCTGGATGACATATCTAGATATGTTTATAGATGCAGGTGATATAGATGCAAATATAAATGTCACTGCAAGTGCCCTTCTACCTTGGCTGTGCTCGAATTTATACAGTTCATTTTTGTAACAGCTAATGTTCCCACACCATAGGTGTTCTTCAAAACATCTTTCTGTGTGTATTTGGGTGTATATCTGCATCCAGGGTGACTTTTTGTTAAAGATCTATTACCAAGTTCATGCTATCTTTATTTTTTTCGCCATATTTAGTTGATGATGTAATGACTGAAACACAAGCAGTGTCTCACTCCAGGACAGCTCAGAAACTGCTGTTGATGTAGTGAAGATTGATTGTTGCCGAGATCAGTACTAATTTATTACAAGTTTAATTTTAATTTGCATCCATAGGACATAATCCGTAATGGCCACTGTGGTACTGATGTAGGGATCTGCTATGGTCAGCCAGTTTGAGAGTGCTGAGTGAGGATTTATTGTTGAGGATTTATGTAGAAATGCCTCTTCTCCTTGGGCTACTCAATGCAATAATACACATATTTTGGCCTTGCCCAACTTTGTTGTAAACATTTACAAATATTTCAACATACACACTGAAAACATGCATATATGGTCACATGGGTGGGATCAAAAGATAACATCAAGCTTTTCACAGGGCAGAGCTCTGCATGCTGACCCTCGCATCGAGCCCAGGAGCACATCTCTGGTATACTGGCAGGTTGGGTAATGGGCAAACTAAGGATGGATGTTGTGTCTTTATGTTGCTAAATTTGTTCAAGTAAGATTTGGAAGAAAAAGAACTCTGAGAATACCCCAGCCTTGAACTTTGCAAGAACAAGAGCCTTTTCTTTATCATGGCTCAAAGTACTAATTTCAATTCTCTCACTCCAACAGAGACTATCTTAACCTGAGTGACAAGATATCAGACATGAAGGCCTAGTCAAAAATTTGACTTAAAATAAATTGAGTTTAATCTACTACAGATTGAGTATAGAGACACTACATTTACTGTACATGTGCTTCAAAGTAGGGTTTTGATAATTTTCTTTCTTTTAATCACGTCATTACTGAGCTAGGGCTGTGGGAGGCGGCACTGGAGTCGTACAGGCATGGTTTGGCACAGTGGAGGAACACAGGGGTGAGATAGACCAGTGAGGTGTAACTCATGAGCCATAATTGTATTTCTCCTAAATTGCCCAGGGGAGAAGAACAGTGGCTGGTTGGGGATTAATTCAGTCTAAACCCAGTTTAAACTGATGCATTTCAAGTTGATTAATCATCACCCTATGAGCTCTTGATTTTATGTATCATTGGCACCAATATGATTGCCCACTGTTTTTAGAGGCAGTAACCTTTTCCAGATTTGCATTATATCTGAGGCAACATGTTGAGAAAATGAGAGAAGAGTGAATGTGAGCAGAGATGTGGAGCCTTGCTTTGCCAATGCAGTCAAATAAAGGTGAAGCCACAGAATCTGATGCTGTTAATATAATGTTTTATGTAATGAAATACAGAATTTTTGATAGTTTGCACTGAGTTCGTGGTTCTCCTCAACACTTTTTGAAGCATCTATCAGATGTTTTGCTCAGGTTATTTGTGATAAAGAAGTTTTATACTCAACACCCTCATGTGTTTGTGTTAGTGTCAGTGCTGAAATGTACTGGAACACCCAAACACTGATCATGAGAATAAAAACTCAAAAGAAGACAGAGTTTGGTTTAAGCACTTTCTTCCTCTGAATAGAGCATGTCAGCAGCTCATACTCAAGTTTCAGTGATGAAATCAGACAGACAAATATTTAAAGATTATAAACTATATCTGCAAAAGTAATAGGTACTAAACATAAGAAACAATCAAAGTAATATTCTTGCATAATCCAAGAATGCAATTTTGCTAAGTGAGACAGTCATCCCAAGAGAATGACAGCAGATGCCCCCAAAAGACATGGTTCATGACAGCCACAATTGTTTCCTATCCTTAACCAAATGTAACATTATTATAACCATGTGACAACAATGTTCCTTAATATGAGTGCAAATTTAAACCCAGAGCACAGGATGTTATCTGGTAAGTGCTTATAAAAACCTATGAAGCCATTTCATATGGTCTAAACAGTTATTGTATCTCATCTCATATGTGTTGTCTAGACAACATTAAGTCCAATTAGCACCGACTTAAATTTCCTTGGATAACTATGACCTGGATGAATGAATATTCACAAGCCTCATCTCATATAGTGGGTGCCTTTGCCTGTAGAGAGAAAAGGCCAAGGAGCTGCCTTTACCACCAGATAAGGTGTAAATGCTCTGTGAAGCTATATGCACTGAAATCATCACTTAACAGAAGAATCATTCAGAATTCAATTAACAAACATTCTTCCAGATAGTGCATGTAGACACGATAAGACATTATGTATGGAGTCTATTTACGGTGTGAAGGGGTTCCAAATGCTTTCACGGATACAATGCATTTCTCCTGCTATACCCTTGAACTGACAGTGACTACCCCAAGTAAAATCGACCCAGTTTCAGCTGTGTGCGTGGCGCACTGTGTCCACACGGAGTGAATACTTATGTGTGTGTATTACAGCCCTCACTAAAGGAGTTGGCACATGCAGTTTTTTAATGAATAATTTAAAAAGGGTTGAATTATTAAGTAGAATTATGCTAGGCTGAGTCACCCTTAATTAGCTGACCCTTCAGTGCACTAATTTACCCCATTAAGGGTTCACTTGTGAACCTTGACCTCCCTTCTTACTGCAATCTTTTTCACAGTCCTGGCTGACTCTCCTCCTCCCATATTCTGTATTTCTCTGTCAGTCTTGGTTTATCTTCAACAATTTCATTCCACCCTTTCTCTTCTCCTCCTTCTTTCCTTCTTCCATTTCCTTTTAATTTTCTGGAATGAAAAACATTTAGAATATTTCTTGATCAGATCCTGACCAAACAAACACTATGGCACTCAGTTTATTAGGATGACAAGTGGCCGCTAGATGTTAATTTCAGTTGAAAATAAATTATCTGTAAGTATCTTTTTGATGAGCAATAATAGTGCAACATTTATAGTGTTGTGACTTTATGACAGACATTTGTAATAACACTCAGTTAGTAGTGGCAACAGACTAATCTTTATATCATTAAATAACAGAGGTAGGAATAGGAAGGTTAATAATGCATGGTGAAACAACAGATTCAAATGTAAGATGGGGTGAAAACAGAAGGCCCATGATGGCCACATTGTGTACTAGAATCACCACTGTATGAAACTGGTAGCAGAAGTCTAGGGCAACATTTATCATTTGAAGTTGGAGAAACATTAACATGAATCCCCAAATGAGAGACAAACTGAAGGTATGTCATAGTAGATTACTTTGTTCTACCATGAAGACCCCCAGTAGCTATGTGCTGTGAAGTATTACTAAGCTAGTTAAGCCCCTTAATCAGACCTACCTGTTTATCCATTTGCCACGAACACAAACAAAAGATGTAGAGGCCAAAATGACTTTATGTCTGGATTTAAGATCACGGAAGGCATGCTTCCCTTTTAAACAACTAGGAGTTGAGTCAAAGAAAGGGGATAGAATTAGGAGAAGTCTCTGCTGGATTTGTCTAAGTTGTCCAATACTGTCTTTGACATCTGTATATTGACTAATTCCTGTAAGTATACTGTAACCACCTGCAACCCCTAGCATTCTCTCATTTCGTTTTATAAGGGAACATGTGGTCATGAATTACATAAACCATTTGTATACATAGATAGAATTAGACAGCTGTCGCATGAGCTTTAGTGAATCTACCACATCTGACTGTTTCTGAGCGCCACCTGCCTTTAGTTGCTGCATGGTTCATAGACTTACTTGTTTAAAGAAAAAAAAATCAGAAATGACAGACATATTACAAAAGCCATTGAACTTTGTAAAATGTCTTATGTTGTGACATAACAGTCAAAAACCCCCTAAAGCTTCAATTTACCATGTATTAACAGATGATACAACAACAAAGTCTCATATTTTTTGGAAGTGTTAACAAACAAATGTTTTTTGTTGTTGTTTTATAATTGGACCTAATTCATTAGCAGGACTTCTCACCACCAAAACCCATAATGGTTATATATGTCATTTGCATGTCTACTTTATCATATTGCCTTAGGGTCTTTATATTACCTTTTTCTGATCTCTACCCCCCCCACCCTACTAAAGATTTCATAGTGTGCCATTTGTGGATAGGCATACCCTGAGGGAACTAAATGTAGCACAACAACATCAACTGGACTGAGGAAGAATACAGAAATAACTGGAATCTAAGATTGTGTCTATTATATCTCTTTGAGCTGTTTGAGATAATGTCAGGCCTGTGAGCAGCTCATGTAAACCAATGTTTTAAATAATATATCCTTGAAAATGCAAATACTGCTGTTATTCATGTGTATGGTATCGATTTGTAATTTCTTCTTGTAGATGTTTTCATAGAAAAGAGATGTCAAATATAGGAGCAATACATATTTTACATACTGTATCTATTGCTGTTGCTTGAATACAGCACTTCAGTCGGAGTAGCCTGCCCACCTTGTATCCTCTTCTCAAACTGAGTTTGCAGCTCCTCTCTCCATCTGTGTGATACTTTTACCTCGCTTTCCTTATAAAGGCAATTAATGAGCGTTGGCCACAGTGTGACCTTCTGCATAACATCTCCGCTGTTGTTATGGAATATGTTCAATATGAGCATTGGTCACACTGGCCAGCATCCTGCGGTGTCAGGCATGTGGCCCACAGTTGCTGACAGGCACAACATCTACTTTAGTGTTCAGTCTTGAGCGCCCATATGATGCGCGAGACAAACCAAACATTCTCACCGGAATTGGTTGCCACATTTAGGTGTCATGCCTTGGGCCTTCCAGCTATCAAGGTCAATACAGTGTGGCGCTTTTAGTTGTCCATTAAGCTCAAACAACAGCTACTACTTTGTGTTCTGATGTTTCTTTGGAGCTCATCTCCAATTGAGCCCAAATGTTCCGGTGGCTGGAGGAAGCAAGTATGCCGGGTTAGACATCAAGCCACTGCTGGTTGTCAGCATGTTTTTGTCTAACTATCTAAAGAAGAGACACTTCTTGTTGCAGAGGGCAGGAGGTCAGGAGCCTATCCTTGTTATCTGGTGAGGGCCTCTGAGTATTACATTTAATAACAGCAATGTTGCAGCTTCACACCACACACACAACATTGTTAACCTTGTGCCTCCCATACACACACCTACGTCACTGCAAGCTTATTTAGTTTTAGTCTAGTTTCCAGTCATAAAACAAAAAAAACAACAAGACATTTTAGTCTAAATTTCATCATCCATTCACCGAATACTACAGTGAACTGCTTATTGAACATGGTACATTTCATCGTAGTTTTTGGATTTGTGGTCAGTTTTGCGTAAACTTTTCCTGTCACGAAAAAAAGTGCACAGAAATATTTTTGGTTTTAGTTTTTGCTGATGAAATTCACACTGGAAGAAACCTCAGGCAGAGCAACAGTAGGGATCCCTCCTCCAGGACTGACAGACAAGCAGTTGTTTGTACCAGAATAACTATCTGTCTGTCTGCTCATGCCACCCTGCTTAAGGTCTGCCTGTCTGTTGAGCCAGAAAAAATGATTGTTATGGAGATGAGCTCAATGGATATAAAGCGGCAGGGTGAGGAATGTTCACTGTAATGTGACTCCTTGGCCTCATTGGACCTTCAGCTTCTGCTGGAGAATCTTCACATGAGATAAGTGATAAGATGGTTTATCAGGCAACATTTAGATTTCAGTACAGTACCAGATAACCACATTCGGCTAGTCAAGATGGCCTTATCCACTGGTGATCTCCAGACATAAGAACATCGATAAACAGAGGGAAAAAAGAAGAAACTTTTCTCAGAACAGGTTGTGTGTTTGCTCATGAAGTCAACAGCAGTAAATGTGTTGCCTGCTTCTAGGGAGGGAACAAGAACATGTTGACCTACTGGTCTGTTAGTCATCACTGAATGAGGAACCTGTTGAATAGTATTCATGAAGAGGCAGGCCAGTTGTCGTGTGCTAAACCCGGCAGTCTCAAGACTTTGGTTCAGGGACTGGGCGACTCATATTCGAGCATTCCCTTCCTAGATGATGCCACATCTGAACACTGTTTGGGAAAATGAGGATGTGTTTACCATCAGCCATGTGTCATGTTTAAGGATGCCACATACTTCTTCCTTTCTTTCACTTTTCATTTCTTTGACAGGAATAGATTTACTGCAGCCAGTACCGTCATTTTGGTGGACCACATGACATCAGCTCTTGGAATGACTGGTGCAGTGCATATAGTGGATGTCAAGTGCTGTCAAGTCTGTGTTGAGAACAAATGCCAGGATGTCCACTTTGTGTCTTATTATTCGGTGGTGTAGAAAGTCCTGAAAGCTCATAATGTGTGGCGGGGTGATTATATTTATTCAGATTGTAAGTACACTAATTATATTACATAGATACAGCATCTGAGGGTTTTTTGTTTCGTTTAGTTTTTGTTTGTTCCTGCATTGTCAATGGAATTTTTAAGAGCCTTGTTTCGATTCCACGACACATTCTGCCTGCTTATTTGTATTTGTTTTGGCCTCACCCAGGCAGTATAACTTTTGAGTTGTGCCCAGACAAAACACTGCATCGTTTCTCGAAACAAAATTTTGCATACTGCACCAAAAACATCTATCAAGGATAAAAATGTGAAAATCCTCAGGTTTTCTCTTGGACTATACACTATATTCAGTTTTCATTAAATCCACTGTATGTATGATGGTGGATAGAGTGTATGTAGTGTGTAAAAACTCCTGCCTCTCCTTGTCATTTGCAGACACAGCATTCAGTCATCTTTGCCACAATATATACTTTATCTCTTAAAATAAAAAAGATTTGATTGGCATGGCTGGTGGTGCACTATGACAGGCAGTGACAAAGTTAGTCTTGCCTCCTCTAAATAAGGTTTGCCTCAGTTTCCCCAGTGATGATTGGTATCTTTATCACCAACTGCATCTTCTGCTTGGGGTTTCTGTCAAACTATACCGGCTACAATATCATACTCACTGCTTGTCACCTCAGTTTTCACAGTTCAGTCAGACAAGCAAAAACCCATTTCAGTTTACATTTCACTTCAGTCTCCATGTTCAATTCAGCAAAACACGAAAACATTTTACCTTGGCTTAAATCTAAATTTTGTTGTTGTTTTTTTTTTTTTTTTCAATTTGTAAAAGCAATGATGGGTAGTCATGTCATTTATACATCACCAGTTTTAAAGATCTTTTTGCTACTTTTATGGATCTTATGTGTCATATTTCAATGTGAATTCACAAATGCCATTAATTAGTGGGTTGGATAAGGAGACAAGGACATATGATTAAAAGATTCAGCACTGATTGATCGCACAGCTAGATGATTGTGTTTTCATGATTAACTGCTGTTTGAGTGTGCTTGAGTGTCCGCATCAATGTCTTTCCCCTCTCAGTATTGATTGTCAGTGTATCATTTCTTCCCATTCGCTGCACAATAATAAAAGTCAGGCTGTACACTGTCCATAAGCTTTGTTGAACCTTTCCATTCTTTTAAATTAGCTTCGATGATCCATCTCCAACAGGTACACAGGAAGCACGTCTCTATCCCATGTTTCTACGGCTGCCCCCCGCAACAAGCTCAGGGTGTTTTGAGGATTAACTACGTGTTGAGATTAAGCACTTGGAAGCTAACAGAAGCACATCTCGTTCGTTACAAAGCCACTGAAGCTCTTCATCTGGCTCATTCTCCAGTAGTTTGTGCATCTGAATGTATGTGCATGTCTGAGTATGAGACTGGGTGTATATTTGTTGCATTTCCACCCCTGTCACTCATTCTCCCGTGGTAGAATATAAAAGCACAAAAGCCTCTGCCCTGCACCAATGCTATCATAGTGTCAGATCCCTAGTCTCCTTTACTGTGGAGAAAAGCAGAATGAACACACAAGCCTCCACAGCAAACAGAATAATTAATTTTCTATCAAAGGACATCGCACCATCAAGGGTTAAGAGAGGAGAGCTCTGGAGGGAGAATGTGTTAATGTCGTTTATGACTTTGCAAATTATGCAT
This sequence comes from Lates japonicus, assembly GCA_033238685.1. Classification (NCBI taxonomy): domain Eukaryota; kingdom Metazoa; phylum Chordata; class Actinopteri; family Centropomidae; genus Lates; species Lates japonicus. Next base: position 59,964 of record BRZM01002176.1, read on the forward strand.
TATAGGCAAGAGCAGAGTGGAGACTCAAAACGTAATTGCATTGATTTCTTACTGATGGCTACAAATAATGACATTTCTCTTGATCCAGGGGAAGAACAGGATGGATTGCGAGGCCCCGGGGCACATGCACAGGCTCTTACGTGCGCTTAGACCCCAGCTCATGATGCCTTTTAAAAACATTATATCACACTGGCATACACACACACACCCAAACATTTGCCGGTGTACACATTTGGGTCATCATCTTCTCCCATCTACTCCAGATACACACTGTGCATTTGTGTAGTACACAGACACACAAATCTACATGGACACACCCAGACCCACACACAGATCTTTATTGCTTCATCTCCTCCCTAGCTCTTTGTTTCCCCTGGAGGGTTCAGTTTAGATGAAATGTCAGTTTTAATGGAAATGGGAATGGAATAACAAAAAGCATGTTTTCTTCTATTGCATTCCAGTGAAGAGGGAGAAGGTGTTTTCCGCTATATGGCACAGCTCGGGCATTTACCAGGGGCTCATATGGTATGTTGCATTAAATTCCGCCCAAGATAAAGGACATGGCTTTTATAGCTGTCACTTCAGAGTGGAGCGAGAAGTTGGACTGTTTTTCTGAGGTGCACTAAATTATGTAGGATTGGGGGAGAGGTTAAAGTGTCACAGAAAAAGAAAGGAGCTGGCTTTGGCAGACCAGTCTACCTGTTCACTTTTTTCCCATTTTAAAACACCATATAGTACCTGGTAGCTGATACCAGTGGCTGTCTAAGCAGTGAGATATAATGTTGTAGTGGTTCCGTATCTTCTTGCATAGACAGCGAAGAACACTACAGAGACACTTGGAAGTGAGAGATCAAGAATAGACAGGACGTCACTGGACAGGTGTGTCAGTCATCATAGATACTATTGAGCTGATGGGTCACAGAGACAAGGCTCTCATCTCTCACCCTTCTAAAACATGATAAGGGGCTGATCTCCTCTGATATGTGTGTGGAGATAACAGGTCTTATCTTTGCTGTATCTCTGCATCTTCAGAAACACCTTCCTCTTTGATGGAGAGTCCAACGTTATTGTTCTGTCACTCATCATTACAGACCCGATTACATGTTGGAGACATACATATTGGAGACATGTAATCGGTGATCTCTGATTTTTTTATTTAATTTCCTTCCATTCTTGACCCCTTCCTTCAACTTTCCTCTTCCCCTTCTCCCCCTTTCCTTCCTCATTTTTGTGACCCAAAGCAACAATTGTGTGTCACTCCAAGTGGCAGATGTGTGTGTGTGTGTGTGTGTGTGTGTGTGTGTGTGTGTGTGTGTACAACCGCGTAACACCAACTCGCCTTTCTGTCTGTGCTCCATTAACTCCCTTTTCTAGTCTTTAGCTTTGTTTGGATTGGTGTCATGCCCCTAATCCCCACACCACATGAAAATGGACCCCCTTCTCCTCCCCACCAGTTCCCCTCTGCTCTGCTATGTTTTGCTCTTTTCTTCTGTTTCTTTTAGCCCCGGTTGTCCCAATCTATTACTCTCTCTTTCTTTGGCCAACCCTTATTTTTATTTCAGAGCCCAGTGTTCTCACTCCACACTGAATGTTAATTTAATTTAGAATTTAGAGAGTCTTTTTTTTCTTTGAAAATATTAGAAAATCACAGGTTTTTTTATGGTGTCAATACAATGGCACTAATGTTGTGATTTTTTTTTCTTTTAATTAGGTGTCATATTTTTTTTGTATTTGCCTTGGGATATTTATACTTGTTTTGAGGGAAAAGAATCTGAAATCAAGTGAAACTGCAATAAAAACAGGTGGAATTATCACAGGCCATTTGGCAGGAATGTTTCACTCCTCTTAATTAAAATAGGATTTACGACAGATTTAAAAATGTATGTGAGACTAAATGAGTCGTTAAGATGGGCTTGTTTTTGCAGTGCATTCCTTCTCTCTCTCTATCTATCTCTCGCTTCCTCTGTTCATCTTTCTGCTTCACTAACCACTTTCACTCACAGCCCTGCTCCCTGCTCTCATCTGACAGTATCTGCTGAGGAGGGTGAAAGTTGGAGACAGGGACAGAGACCATTCAATCCCTCTGTCTGTCCACGCTGCCCTCCTTATTCCTTTTTTTTATTCCCCTCACAGTTTGATAATGTAGCACTGCTGCCATACCCTTCATTAGACAGAGGCACAAAAATGCCAAACTACGACAAAATATTGACAGGTATCCAGTTTTCTGTAAGATATAACATCTCCTGCTACTGTCTGGCAACCTGGAGGTAAGGTATTTGGTGAATTTTGCCCTCTCTCTGCAGTGCACCCCCCCCCCCTTCTTCCTCTGAAATCCTTCTCTCCATTAGTCTCTTAGTCTCTTCCTTTACTTCCCCACTATTTCTTCAGCTTTCTCTTTCTCTCTCCTCATCCCTTCATGCCCCCCCTCTCTCTCTCTCTCTCTCTCCCCCTCTCCCCCTCTCCCCCCTCTCTTTCTCTCACTCTCTCACTACTTCTTTCTGCATCCTTGTTGCTGAGAATAAGCAGGAATCCCCCAGTTAGCCACTCAGGTCGTCCCAGTGCTCTGTGTTCAGTACCAGGACAGACACAGCCCAAGGTGACTGTATGTAGAACACTCCTCAGGAGATGGGGAACACCTGCTTGGACAGGAAGACACACACACACACACACACACACACACACACACACACACACATATACACACACAAATGCATCAACACAATTTCTGCCTATCTGTTCCTCATCAAAAGTGGCAACCCTTTCCTCCTTGAAATGTGGTACTCACAGCCAAAACACATGGTGCCTTGCCATGGGCACAGCCTTTGTCTTTTTTTAGTTGTCTATTTAGGCGTTTATACAAAGAGGCAGGTCAAATGTGATTGTTTAGTTGTTTATTTAGGCGTTTATACAAAGAGGCGGGTCAAACGTGATTAACCCTGTCCTCTTTTGGTTGACCATATTTTGAGCTCTGATCTTTACCTCCGTATACCTTGATAAGATCAATATGGGCTATGATAACCGGTTTATGCAATATTGATTTGCTATTGAGCCTGATTGTTGCCAGACGGCGCCCAGCAGGTGGCCTTGAGGCATAATCAATTTATCAGCAACTTTAATCGACAAGGACCTCTGCAATAAAGACAGACAGTGTGTCCTCAGGTAATCCAATAGAGCCAGCCTCTGACACACACTGTCTTTCTGTGTGTGTGAATGTTAACGTCCGTGTATACGTTGATACTAGACATGTTTGTGTGTCTGTTTTTCCACCCTCTTTTATGTCTCCATTAGAGACAGTCAGTCTGTGCGCACCCATTTCATGCAAAATCCAACATTTGTAGTACTCAAGCAACGATCCTCTTCTCCTCTGTCTCCCTTTATTTCTTCCACTTTCTGTCCTCTCTTCCTCTCTCTCTCCACCTCCACATTCACCCTCCATATCTTGTTGTGTAGGTGAAGATGAGTTATAGTGGTCACACCGATGCTGCTGATAGATGAAGGTGAACTCAGCTCTGGCCTACAACAGGAGACTTTAGAGGACACAGAGGCTGCCATCCATCCTCCTAGCCACCTACTTACCCCTAAACTCTTGCTGCACACTCTGTGGTGCAAACTGGAATTTCTACAATGCACTGTGGGGCTTTATAAAGTGCACAGGCACTCAGCCAATACACTGTTGCATGCTGGTGTACCTTGGAATACACAGAGTATTTGTTACAGTTGATTTTTTAAATATATTCCAACTTATTATTCAGTATACAGTATAACCTTTGTGGTAAATTTCTGAATAATCTATAATTTAGTGTGTCAGGCTGTCAGGGCAATGCATCGCTGTGTGTGCCTTAAATGTGATGTGTCAACAGGAAATATTATAAAGCACAGGTTGACTCTGCAGTGCACTCTATCCAAGGTATCATTTCCATGCTCTATGCATTGAAAAATATTCATGAGTGTGCTATATACAACATGCTTCTCCAGAAAACCCTGTAGCTACATATAGCTTCAGAAGATGCCAGTTCATTCCCCCATTCAACCCCAGTCACCGGTAGCTCTAATCAACCCAGCAACTGTTAACTCAACTTATCCCAGCTTCAGTGTTCGGGCAGTTCATCTTGTCACGGTTTAAAGGACACTCCTTCTGCTAGCATTATCAGTATCCTACTTCAGTGCCACACCTGCTCCCTTATCAGCCACGTGATAGCAAGGATGGTGAGCAGCGCCGCTGGGAGAGCCCTGAGTCCCACTTCCTTATCCTGCGTGCCCAGGTGTGGCCCTCTCCCACATCCGCTATCGGCAGGAAATTACACGCACCTTAAGCCCATTACCACTTCAAAAGGAAGAGGCATGGGGAAGTGGAAAGGAGTCTTCCCATTAGTGCCCTGCAGCATGCGGTTGTGCTGTACCTGTTCCCTCTCTCAAGAAATAATTAATAATGGCAAATTCATTAGGCTGACAACAAACAGCATATAGGTCACCCAAGGGTCTGCTGCTGTAGGTGAAGAAAGGTGCTGAATGTAAATGTCAATAAGTCTTATAGTATTCACTGTAGTGAGCTGTAAATCTCTTCCAACAGAACAGGTGTATGAGAAAAATCCTTCTTGGGATTTATTGCTTCTCTTGCAAAAACTACAGATTAGAATTATTTATTGCTGTGCATGTTGCATTTCTTGATTCATGAGTAGACTCCATTTTCCTGTCATCTGCAGTTTTGATGGCGCACCAGAAAGCTTGATGATTATACTCTAGCCTGTAACTAGATATTTTACCACTGCCTGACACGCACTGCAGTTCAGTATGTAAGATTCTTATCCATCAGCGCTAGAAATGTTTACATGTAAATGAATGGATGTGTGGAATGAGAAAATGGGTACAGGGAGAGAGGCGGTTTGAGTCTCGGGAGGAGAAAGTTATCACCGCTGTCAGCAGAGTTGATCTGCGTGTCATCATGGCTGCTACGTTAGTTTAGAATCCATCACTGCAGAGGAAATGTTCTGTCGCAGTCACTATGGAAACAGAATCAGGAAGTACAGACAGTGCTGCCCCAAAGTAGACTGAGTGGTGGTGAGCACACACATAAAATAGAAATTTCTTCCAAGTGAAGCAAAGAAATAGAAAAAGAGATGGAGAGATATGCTTGGTCGAACAAGCAATACAATGCTTGACTGAAATGATTAAATTGTAACTGGCGGCTGAAGGGTGTGTGTGTGTGTGTGTGTGTGTGTGTGTGTGTGTGTGTGTGTGTGTGTGTGTGTATGAGTGCATATACTTCTGTGTTCCATGTGTGAGTGTTTATAATTTTGTGTGAGTCAGTGCAGAGGAGATGAAAGCATCCTCGGGTGTCATAAAACATTAAGGTCTTGTACTTATCTGGCTCTAATCTCTCCCGGCTAAACCGACTCACCCCAGGAGTGACCTAATGCAACACACATGCTCAACCCGCTAAATATTTTCAGTGGGAAACTTGGTCCAATGTTGGTGCAAAAGATCCAGTCTGATCAAGGTGACACACTTGGGATTGTCATCATTAGGCAGTAAGAATTGAATTATGAACTCACATGAAGGAAGGATATCAGGTCCAGATCAAACATATGGCTCTGGTTCCAGTAATGCCTCTAAAACAAAGCCTTTCCATCTCAAGTGCTCCGCTCCCCATTAAACACAGAACAAGAAAAATCCAAATCCTGACTTGGATCAGAGAACTTCCTCATTTAAAATCCCCCTTTTCCTGTAGCTATGTAAACAGAGCGGTCAATCTTCTCCACCAGCCCCACCATCTTCCCTGATTGTTTAATGTCCATGAAGGCGAGAGATGGTAATGAGTCGGCTGGTCTTGGCTCCTTCTGCTGTTAGCTGACAGACTGTACTGTGCTGCACCATAATTACAGTATTTTTCATAAGCAAGGACAGTGATATAAAATGCCTGTGCGCACACATTGGGTGCTCGCCCTGTGGTTGGATTTTTATCTAACACCACATAAAGTAAATTCCTGTGGGATAACTGAATGAATCTTTGTGAGGAAAGTAGAGGAAAACTGAATAGGAAAGTAAAATGCTTGTAACAGTTAAATTATCCCAATTATTATTCTGGTTATTTAAAAAAAAAATGGCTCTCATAACATGAATGTATCAGTGTTTGGATATTAATCTACTATCTGTATTTATATGTAGAACTTTACACTGAAATGCAGCAGTGAGATTAATTTTTAAATCTAACCATCAGCTTGAACAACTGAGAAAAGAATCCGGTGTAGGTACCAGCAAGTGTTTGAAGCATCAAAAAATTGCTGTAGGCCCCAATTAATTTAGATGCCTTATAAAAGTTATTATAATAATACTAATCATGCTTTTTATGGTTTGTTTCAACAGCTGCTTGTAACTGCTCTGTCAGTTTTGTGCAGTAACTATAAGGGAATGCCATAACGGCTGCCATAGTGGCCTTGTGACAGTTACTACACTTACCCACTTCAAGTGAATAGAATATTGTATTTACTGTTTACATGTGGTGACAGATGGTTATCGACCAGCAATGCTAAGGGGTTGCTATCCTTCATATTCTTTGTGGGTAGAGATTGCCTCTGGACTTTTATGGATAAGGACTCAGATTTCTGGCACACTCTGAGTGTTGGCTCAGGACATGGGGCATTGCTAATCTTGTATTTTCTGATGTCACTTATGAGTCGAGGATGCTGTGCCTTTGAGTTGCACAGAGCCAGTATTACCACTATAGTAATTATAGATGCTCTTCCAACAAGGCTATGGTTTTGTGTGTTGTGTTGGGGATAGACAGCTGATTCTTATCTGCCACCACACTCCCACTTTAATTATCTCTCGTGCCCCTCAAGGATTTGAATGGAGGTTGTGGTGTCAGGTTTAACAAATGGCATCAAGTTTTGGTTCAGATACATGATCAAGGATAGGGGAGGAAATCAGTGGCTTCAATCAAGAAACTGAATTTTTGGCAAAGGGATGAGGTCACTTCACATTTTAATTTAGGCACAAAGCCGAGAGGACAGACAACAAATCAGGTTACAGAGCAACGCGAGGGGACAAGGCTGTCAACATTCATTCACTCATTTCCATGTGTATACAGACTTTTTACCGCAAAGGGGACCATATGTTGAGTGTGTATTTGTTTTGTAAGGATACATCAATAAGTCAAACATTTTGTTTCCATGCTTCGTAGACACAGGCGTGCCTGTCAGAAACTGAAAGCCATACTGAGTGCACTCTATCAGCTACAACAGAGGGACATTCAATTCTCATTGAAAATACATCTGGCCTTCAATTATTATTAGTGCACTAAAATGGGTCAGCATTGACTTCTAGTCTGTATGCTAAAATCTTGGATGTATATGGGTTTTATATGAGTTTTTCTCCAGTATTTTCACGTCTGTTTGTGAGCAATGTTTGCATCCACGTGTGTGGACCCTGACCTTTTACATATGCTACTTCAGCAAAAGATATAACAGAGGAACATAAAGAGATGTGCTGTTCTTGGATTCTGACCATTTACAGTATTCAGAATTGCAGCAGCATTGTTGTGTACTGTGCAGTGTGTACAGCTGCAAATGCACTCCTAATTCATTCTGTGAATCCACAGGCATTAATATTCTGTCAATACACACCATTCCGTTAAGAACGTATTAATGAATTAATGATATATTATTAATGCTGTAAGACATTATCTATTGAACCCTATATCACATACAGTATATCTTATTTCTATCAATGTTGGCCATTCACACAAGCCTTCTGTTCACAGTCATATTTATGCAGCACTCTAGCATCCAGCGTTCCACTCAAATTGTGCAACCCTGGAGTCCTCATTCATTTAATGGAACTGCCTCTCGTTTCCTCAATAAAGAGAGGCATCAGCATCTTTCAGCTGGTCTGCAGGGCTCATTTAGAGGGCCTAGGGCACAAGATGCCTTATTTCTCCACAGGCTATGCTTCCTGCTGATAATTATCCTACAGGCTTTGCACAACAATCCAACATGTTCTTCTCACCAGTGAGCCGCCTGTGGATTCTCTCCAGCTGTAATCCATGATTTTTGTGTCTTTAGGGGATTATATGGGGTGTTTCAGTATCTGACTGCAAGAGTTGCTGGTGTAGAAGATGCATTAAAAGGGACTGTGGACAAGAGTAGATTAGATTAGTCACATCTACATCAGCATTATCAGTGGCTTAGAGAGAAATAGACAAACATTAGACAAAACATGGTGCGGTGTCTCTTTGGCCATATCAGCTTTGTTTTTAGTAGACAAACAGGTAAATCTATTGAAGTAATATCCCAGTGTTTTTATCTGGCAGTAGATGTAGTCTGTGGCTGATGATGAGATGATCTTGATTTGTTATCTCATGCTAATGTTCTGTGTAATTTATTGTCTCTGGCATGCACTGTTTTGCACACTTGCATGGCTTTGGCAGCGAATCTCTATCACTGGGCAACTGTTTCTTGCTTTAGTACCCAAACTAAATTTGAGCTTATGTTTTTTGTCTTCACTTTACTTCAGGTTTATAGTAGGAGGTGCCAGCCATATTGTATGTTATGCAGGTCTGTCATGCTTACAAAATCCTGTTTTGAATTGTCTTTGTTTTGTGATAACATTTTGGTTTCTGATTTTTGATACTTTGAGACAAGGGTCAGGCTTGTAAAGTCATTTGAGAAAGGCTTTTACTCCTCTCATAGATTTGTACATACAATGTAGCAGTTTTTACCCAAGATGTCCCAACCCTGTGTCACCACACCCATGTCCAGGGCCTTCAGTGGCAGATCTTTAATAAAAAGTGAGCCTCCTGGAGTGCTACGTATGTTTTAGAGAGGAGAGATTGGTGGTTTGAGGGTGTTGTAACAAACAGTCGTCTCTCTCCTTGCTCTCAGTGGGAGCTAAGCAGTGTGATGGATTAGGCATGAGGAGTGTCCGCTGGTTTAATGGCAGGTCCAAGGCAGCCTGAGGAGATGGTTTTAATCATATTTGCCTCCTCATTACCCTCCCGTCTGCTGCCTTAGTGCTGCGCTGGGATATCAGTGGTACCCCAACCCCTTCCCATACAAAAACAACACACGGCCAAATACTATACACCAGGAACAGATGCCATTTCACATAGTTTCACCATGTTTGCAGATGCATGCTGACAGGCAGCCACACTAACAAAAACTGTTTACACTACTGAATTCCCTTGATAAATTTCAGAAGGAATTCTCCATAAGTGGTGCTGAATTATGTAAAAGTGTTAATAACTACACCCATGAGATCTCTCTTGGTATTGCTGATGTAACAGCTACTATTGTGATGTCCAAACTGTGATCTAGAGCCATGTTATCATTCATGACATTGACACAGTGTTAAAAATGTAAGATCTGTCATATTGCCAAGATAGTTTGATCTCGGAAAAAGAGAGTCGCTACGTCTCACAGTATTTAAGTAACAAGAGTTTTGTGATTCAGAATTTAGCTTTGAGGAGGAGCGGCTTTTCCATAATAAGCAGAGTAGTGACCTTGACGACAGCGTGTTGGGGGATAGACAGCTGGTTCTTATCTCCAAGGAGACCTGCTGGAAGTCTGCTGTGTGACAGTGATGCCTATCATTCATTTAGCCACGACCTCATCCTCCTTCACTAACGTCTCAACAAATGCAGTCTCATAGCATCTTAAACTCAGAGGAGGGGAAAGAAAAGACTTGTCAGACTGCCTGTCTCAGCTTTCTATATTCTTTTTCATACTTTAATAATAGCACTGCTAATGCTTGAATCCATGGTCCAGAGTGTTTAAAATTGATTACTGCAGCTCAGGACTTGGAAGGTGTTTTGTTGTTGGGGCTAATCAAAGAGTTTGCTGTGCTTCTGTGTTCAGGTTTTGGGAGCAAGGGGATTTAGTATAGTATGAGTAAAAATAAAATGAATAGTTCAATACTGAGAAAACAGGTGGCTATTGTAGGCTAGTCTTTCTTCTGTCATATCTTAGTTGTCGTTTGGACTTAATGCATCTCCCCTAAAATGTGTTCACTCGCTATTATCTCATCTTTTTGTATTTTCATTTCATCTTGTTGTATTATCATTCTTTCAGGTCCCTCTGTTATTTTACTGTCTATTCTTTTCTTTCTTTTCTTTTTTTTATTTATTGTAACGTCTCCCTGCTAGCTGCCGTGAGCAATGTGAGGGGGCTAATTGCATTTCCAGCAACCTTGTTAATGACAATGTTGTAATGGCTTTCAGCTATTATTGAATTGACTTTCAACATTGCCATTTTAGTTTACACAACTGCCATTTGCTTAAAAGCTTTGCCTGTGTACTTCTGGACAAGCTGGCGTGGTTTAATATGTGCATGTGATAACAGGTTTAATGCTGTGAATAAAATGAGTTCACAGAAGACTCCATGGGGGCAGATTTTTCAAGTGTGTTTTGGCTGTGGCACAGAGTGTATTATTTTATGAAGTGTGTGGGTGTCACTGTGGTTTGTCATTAGAAATTGTTCTTAAGGGGATGAAAACCTAAAAGAAAGTGGCAAAGGTCCATTAGAAGATGTCTGTGCTTTTTTATCCACATCCCATATGAGATGTACTTCATTTTAGATGAAGTGCAGTGACTTTTTCCTTAATATAAGTCAACCATGAACTGCAGAAAATATTTTATTTGTAATGGTTGAGGGAAAAAAATATTGGTGCTGAAATCACTGGATTTGTTGGCATTTTTATTACATGTCTCCACAGTTTATGTGCTGCAGGTCACATTAAAACAAATATAAATGATCTGACATTAACATTGCATTATTCTGATATTGAATGGCCATCATCATGAACCTTACTTGCACTTTATCGCACTTAATTTAGTTCTGTCTCTTTGGCTGAGTGCTTCCTTGTAGTGTTATACACATACACACTCGCAGACTCGAAACAACTTATATCATCAAATGTGGGGCTAAAGTTCAATGCAATAAACCATGAAAAGGAGCGGGGAGCAAACTGAAGTAATGACAGCTTTTATCACAAAGACGAAACCGAGATGGTTCTGAAAGACGTGGTTCGTGTTCTCACCTCTCTCCTCTCTGTTTTTGCTCAGTTATTGATGAATAAAAAGGACTCTTACTATTCATACTTGCACAGTAGAAATATGTCTTCATTTCACCTTTTCACTCGGTGGCCACTGAGATTCAGAAAAGAAATGTTATCCTTTGATAGACTGTCGCACTTTGAAATGTGCATAAAAATACATAAAACCTTCAAGGCCATCGATTCGTATTATTTTTTCTTTACACTGAATATGAGCATTTTATGTGTTAATTTACTGGCATGCACTTTGGTATGCATCACATATACATATCCTTATGTGTATTTTTGTGTGAGAATATTTTTGTGTGTGTCTATGTATTTTGTGAGGGTGTATCATTCCTTATGGTGTGAAGTGTGTGTGTGTGATTGATAGTGGTGCCTGTTGGGTGTGACAGCGAGACAGAGTGCGCGTCGATCCCTCGGCTGGCCCCGCATCACTACATTTCTCCTCTCTCCCACTTCACATCCCATCCATCTCCAACTCTGTATTTATCTTACTCTTCATTCCACCGGTCAAATATGTCTTAGTTGACTTAACTTCCTGTCTCTTTATTGTCCTCAAAGTGTTTTATCACCATTAGCCATCCCACCGTCACAGCCTAATCCTTCTCCCTCATTCCTTGTCACCATGGGAGTGCTACAGTTCTCCCTGCAGAGGACAGCAGAGAGAGCAGATAGTCATTATGGAACAACTGTGGTAGGATAGTTTTCCTTCTTCAATACGCTAGTTTTGTACCTGAACAAGGATATATACAGAGAGAATAAGAGAGAATTGGTGGACCAAAAAAACACCCTGAAAGTTACCAGTTTCCAGGATCACAAAAATAGTATTTGAGCTTCACCAGGACTCTTCACTTGATCTATTGTTGTTGAGCTGTTGTCTCCTTAGCTCTCTTTCCAACTGACTAACCATTCTTTCCATGCTGGGCGATTTAAGGCCTCACTGATAAGATGATGGGCCTCAGGTGTGTCAGGTCTAAAGCTGGATTTATTGTTTCACTGCATCGGGGGTGTTGCGGCGGCTCCTGGAGGTGCTGTCCGGATCGGGCTATGCATCTCCAAAAATACAATAATGCCACAATAGAACACAAGAGATATATAAATACTGTGATTGGGCAACGAACTGCAAATGTTTCACTGACATTCCACTGACACCACCAATTCTGTTCTTTGAGTAATGCTAGGATATAGTAAACTAAAGCCATTTACAGTGTGAACTTTCCTCATTCTCTATCCCAAAAGTGAGGACAGAATGTAAACATATTTATTTGTATCCATAATGATTACACAGGGTCTTCTTTAAGGTAGCCAAACATGTTGACATTTCCAGTTCAACTTTTCCCTTTTGCTCCACAATATATCACAAAAGTGAAGGAAAGAATGTAAACACATTTTAGGTCTAATAAATGCAAAAGCATGACCTCATCTATCTAGATGCAGCAGTGATGTGGCCATCATCCTTGATGTCAAATTCTCTCTGGGCTATGAATACATTCCTCCACTGGGAAGCTATTACAACAAGTCCCAGAATATCTTGACAGAGGAGACTAAATCTGGCTTAAACAGTCAATGAGCTGCAGCACTCAGAGTGAATAGTGTCTTTCTTCTTCTACCTCACCCTCCTCAAACTTTAGGAGCTGTCCACAGTTCTGAATTAGACATTCAGGTAGCAGTCACTGTAGCTCTGTTGCTGGCCCTGGGGCTGTGTGTGTGTGGCTGTTTTCATGTTCTGCTACAGTGGATCACAGTGCTTTATGAAACCCTTCACAATTCCTGGCTAAGTATTAACTGCACTTTGTGTGTCAGGTTTTGATGGACAACACATTGTGGGAACGTCTTGCTGGTCTTTACGCTGACAGGCAGTGTATTGTATCTATTTTTGCACTTGGAGGGAGACATGTCTAGTACTTCTTATTTTGCTTTTCGTTTCTTATTATTAACACTTATGTAGTAGAAAATTATCAAAATACTAATACTTTTCATGGGGCAAAACATTTCTTCTGATGGTCCAAACAGGCTAAGTATTTTATTGGGAGTGGTCATCTCTGTGAGGGATGGGTGATGCTGGAGCTTCTCAGCACAGCATTCGTAGAAACTGCTTTGTAGTTTCATGATCCTCCTCACTTTTCTAACAATTCAGGTACTTTAGACTCAATTGTTATGCATTTAAATACAAACATAACATTCAAATTTTAATTTTTCAATTTGAATTCATTCTGTCTTAAGTGATGCACCATACACACTGAAAGGAGAGTATTTTAAAAAGCAAAAGTTATTGGCCTGACTCGTACCTGACTAGTGCGTGTGGTGCACCGATGGCTTGTGAATTACCTGCAGCTCCAGGAAGCATGACTCAGTCTTATCACACACATGTGGGTGTGTGGTAGTTTGAGTATTCACATATTCCACAAGATTGGCTTCACCATTTCGTCTCAGTATCCCAGAAAACAAAATACACATAAATTTATGAATCTGTGGTTATTTGCAGTGGAAAGCCCTTGGGTGTATTAAGGACACGCAGCTTTAGCAAACCAACATTTGCAGAAAACAATGGATTGGACTGAGGCAGCACTTTCATTTGTATGTTTTCAATTAGGTTATTTGATATTAAACACTGCTAATGATTATTTGTCCTGGCTAACCTCATGATGGTTTCCATGTGAATGGTCAGTAGTAGCCACAGTGTTGTATGTTTTATGTATGTGGTTAGCATTTTATCCATGGGGCAAGTTGGACTGAAAACAGACAGGAAAAGTGGGAAAAGGAAGCAGAGGGCACAATGCCGTGCAGTGACACATAAAGTCTAATCAAATAAATGAAATGAACAAAGTTGTTAAGTGTTTAATTTTAGATTTTGCCAAAAAGAAGGGAGGACTGCAGAAAAATTGCTTAATGACACATTCTGCTCTTAATTTCTTTACTTGTCTGCTTACCTCATTGCTGTTGTGCGTCCACAGTGATTGTTACTGAAAATGTTAACATTAGTTCACACTGCCTGTTGTTCTCACAGTCAGACTAAAGCATTGAACTACACCTCCACTATCGTATTACAGTTTGTTGGTATTTGTGTCATATTAAGAATATTAAGGATAGGGCAGTATTTATGTTGAGCATTATATTTAAAGTGTGCTCTGACTGAATAAGTAGGATGGAGATACACACTGTAGCCTGAAGCCTTTGTAATTCTTTGTCTCATGCTCAAACCTAGTCTTTATTATTGGGTTTATGAAGTGCTCAGGGGAAAATAGGGCGTTTATTATGAATATTTGTGTGTGTGTATACGGTATATATATATATATATATACATGAAGAATGTAACAATTTTTGTGTTGCAGAAATTATTCGTTGGATATTATTTTTGTTTCATAATTTATTACAACATATGATCCTAAAATGTATTTTACAAAGATCATTGAAATAATATGCTACAGCTATTAAAACCCTCAGATAGTTTAGTTCAGTTTGAGACCAGCTATGTACTGTTCCTCTCTCTTTCCTTTTTCATTCCTGTCAGTCAGGATGTGTACAGATGAGTAGCCCTAAAACATCTGTTGCCTTAGTAGCATCAGTTTACCTTTTATCTGCGTTAAGCGATTTAAGCCCAACATATCTGTTCTGCTCTCCTTCCTTTGAAAATAAATCACTCAACATAAATAATAAAATAGGAATAAGATAAAAACAATGTGCGTAAATGACTTTTGATTAATCTCTGATGAAAAGACAGCTACACATCTTCTTATGGCTTCTACTTATCGGCTGTGTTGATGTCACTGTTTAAACAGTAACAAAAGTAAAAGAAAACATTTAGTTATTTGCAGCCGTTGTTGTTTTGATGTTGAAACTTCCTTCGGTGTGTGCTGTGTGTGTGTTCTTTGTTCATGAGTTTGTCTTTGCGCTGATTGTGAAACATGTCAATATTTAATTTCTTTTGGGATATTAAGCAGCAATTTAAGAAATTATCACCTGTAAGAATCTCTTATTAAGTAGAGTGGACACTGCTTCATCATTGTTTTTCCACAAACAATATCTTTTGATGGAGGGAACACTGTTAGATTTATGAAAACTATATATATGGACTGTATGAGGGTTTAGGCTGTAGAAATGATTCAGGAGTATTAGCATGAGGGTTTTATACCTACATTATGTAAAAGTGGGCACTCTTAACTATTGTGTCTTTTGAATACTGCTTAATCAGACTAACCCAAGCTTAGCTGCTCATCATGGCTGATTCATAGAGAAGAGGATCCAATAACACAAATTGTGGAAAAAAACAAGGAAGTATTTTGTAGTGTCACATAATCAGACATTAGATTGTGGCCCTTGGCAACATGGAGTTGACTGGCGGACAAGTGAGGCTACAGTGACTACTCAGATAGGCGTTCCTTTTTATTCTAAGCCAATCATCTGCTCCCCCTCCGCTCTGTCTTCTTTCTTTTCTCACTCGGGATATCGTTTGCATTCAAATTAATGTTATATGGAACATGTATCTTTTCACCCATAAGAATTCTGCCTTACTCCAGATATTGTTACAAGCTCCCTGTAGAGACTCTTACCTCATGCAGGGGAGAACAATGGGACAAGGTGATAAAGAGAAGGCATCAAGAAAATAGGTGCCAAATAAAAAGATAGGTCAAGGTAGGATGAGGAGAAAAAAGCAAATAGAAATAGGGGACAGGAAAAGTAAAATAAAGAAATTCTCTTGTGGAAGGCATTTCTTAGGAGTTAAAAAAAAAAGGAGAGATGGGGGAGGAGGACAAAGAGGTGCCTCTGCTTCTCATCACTGTCTGATCTGTGGGTGGCAGTGATGTTGATGAGAACCACTCTAACTGAGGTCATATCGAAACTCTGCCATTTTAGACTGCCACTGTCGCAGGGGAAAAAGGATAAATAAGCTCAGATTGTCGTTTATTCACCCCACTTTCTTTGTGGCACAGCCGGTGGAGGAGGGAGAGTCAGGCAGACAGGGCAGGTTGAAGAAAATGGAAGATAGTAATGCCAATAGATGATTCAAGTCGTATATTAGGATTTATTTTTTATTTTTTTTACAAAGACATTCTCACTCTGACATTCTCAGATTAATATTCAATTTTAATAACAAAGACTTGATCCTCCTTGTTATGTGTGCCTCCATCCTTAAATACAACATGACTGATGCTTCAAATCTTTGATTTTTTTAAATGCATTCTTGTTATTCAATGATTTGTCTTCCCTCCAGACATTGCTACAATAGGATGATAGTAGCGATGGGAATAAGGATATTTTCAAATCCAGCTAAGTGGATTTTGGTTATCACTGTGATTATTTTTTACAAGAGAGAGAACAGACAACGGTAGGAGTTACATAGCCATTTGTCATCAAATCATGTACAGCCCAAATAAAGGGTGAAATAAATTCGGGAAAATAAACTACAACCAGACAACATGTTTCTGAGTTTGCTTTGCCCAGATTGTCCACAAGGCTTAGGACAGCAGTCTGTCACTGCTCCAATGTCCCATAGTCTGGCTGGGACACAGAGCTAATACGTCTAGCTGGCTGGGACAGAGCTGGGGCGGAGGTTCAGGCGAGGTTGTTTCCCCTGGGCAGGGCAGAATGCTCACGGCCCAGGCGAGCCTCACTGCCCAGCCTCTAATATCTGATCAAGACCATCTGCTGAGGCTGCCCAGAGCCACACACTCCCCATTCCCCTGACCTCTCCAAGGAAGCCCAATGGGAAATCAAGCTGTTAGCAGGCCATTAGAATTGATTCTGATCACCATTTGAAAAGAAATACGCTGTAAAATTATAATATCATCCGGGGATCACTTTTGCTGCTGTAACCCTGAAGAGGCAGGGTTCTGCTCAGGCATTCTCTCTCCCACTCCTCTGGTTCCTCGTCACCCTTCTCACCTCCATTGCTTGACCACCACGATCTGTCATTTCTCAGTTCTTTACCCCCACCCCCAAAAGAAGCGGATTTGTATCTTTTAGATCGAAAGTATAGTCAGTCATTTTGTTCCCTTTTTGTTTCTACTGACAGATACAAATCAACCTTGGGCACACAATGATACAATTAGTATGGATTCATTTTGCTTCACAAAGAAAGGCTTTTGTGGAAATCAGGCAATAGTGATAAAATGCGCTCGTTATGATCTATATGAAGTGTTTATGTTGTGTGACAAGATGTTTTATGGTGGACACGTATTCAATCATATGAGAATAAGCATGTATGCATCACAGAAAGTATGTAGAAGTGCTCAAGGTGCAGTTCACATGAAGTTTAATGGCCTGTGCAAACAGTTTCTGTGTCTAATTATTATTAATAGTGTGGCACCATTCATGAGCCTTGATAACAGTTGGTTAATGGGTATGTGCCACACAAGAGTGATGCTGCACTTTCTGTTTTCATTTGTTGCTGTAGTGCAGTAATTAATCCAGCTGAACCCTTTGTGCTCACAAAATAAATACTTTCCATTTTCGTTAATAGACAACTCATTAGTACATAATGGCAAGAAGGCAGCCTCCCCACTCTCCTGTACAGTACACTTACAGATGAGCATGCACACTCAACTAATTAAAACCTAGGATTGTGTTCTGTCTTCTTGTTTTCTTCTCTGGAGAGCACAGGCATGTGCTTTAATACTGTAGTTTCATGAATCATGGTATGTTTTACATACCAGAGGAAAAAATGCTCTAGGTCAGTTTATTTATTCATGCTTGTACAGTATATTCACCCAACAACTTGTGATTACCAAATTGCAAGCTATTGTCATAACAAAAGTCACACATGCCCATAGTTTACATTACAAGCTTTTAATTGTGAATTTATTTGGAACTTCCTACTAAATGCTGACAACTTCCTGTTTCCTCCACTCCTCTTGTCACTGTTAGAATAACAGTTTTCTCAGGAGATAACCAGAAAAATCATCCTGTGGACATTTAGGTTGTAATTCCTCATGAATGGAAGTTTGCGCTCAACAATACTGAAAGTAGACTACAGTGCAGACATGGAGCACAACCTGACCTTTGTTGTCAGAGCAATGTTTGTAAGCGTGTTTGATAAGCGTATTTTGCTGATATGCCGTTACCATTGCTTAGTCACCATTAGAATCATTAATTTCCGGGTCGATGGTCTACAACTGACTAGTGTCACCATCCATCACTAGTAATAGTTTGAGACTTAACTGTTTGGCTGTCAGTGTCCACCAGTGAGTGTGATTAATAGATGAACGGCTACAGTGTTGGAATTCATCCTAATTACGTACAGTGATTATCTATCAATAGTGGTAAATCATCCGAAGACAATGACATTTGTTTCATTGCAGTCTGCACACAGCTCACATCGCAGATACATATATGAACACATTTTCATTTCTGTGCTTGCAGATGATCATACTAACACAGAAAGATGTATTCTTGCATGCACTTTCCACTGATGATGTAGTTTTCCTTTGTCTTGACGATGATTAGCTGTGAGTTCCTCACTTCATAATGGGGATAGTCAGACCCAATTTCTGGCTGTAATTAAAACTATTCCCAAATGACTGCTGGAAGGCCCACAACTTTAAGGAGGTCAATAGTAGACAGGTTTCCAATAGCAGTCCTAATTCAATCAGTCTAGGATGCTTATACTGTATGTAAAGGATCACAAGGTGATTCTTTAACATACTATCATTGCAGTACCAGAGAACCAACGTAATACAGTCTCAGCTGTGGGCCTGTTACCTCGTCACCCGTAATGGACAATGTGTATTACAGGATGTCAGCGGCTGCTGTGCGTTGATTTTATCCAATAATGTCTCTTAAACTGTGCATTAGTGTGATTTTAATCCTAATCATTGGCTGCTTTTGTTCTGCATTCCCATTATCTTTTGTGTGCTGGTTTAATGACCCAAAGAGCATCTGAGGGCTCTGAAATCCAACTGCACAACTTGAAATGCAGGCAGCAGTCAGAGATGTACTGTCTTTCCTTTGAATTCCCCAAACAGAGAATTTCTTAGTTTATTATAAAATCTACCCTGAAAACAGCTGCTCTACAGCATTTGTGTCAAATTGTCCAGCTGTCCTCCACAACAGGGTCACATGGAAAAGTGAAACACAGTGTTTGTGACAGTAGCAAGGACAAGATTTGAGAAGATGAGAGTAAGAGGGGAGGGGGAGAGGAAATTAGGACAAAATCTAAAACTTTCCAGCCGAGAGATACGTGTTTTGAAGCTGCTCTTGTCACTCCTGATGATGATTCTCACTATCATCATTAACTAAAGTAAAATCCATCACACACAATGTTGTAAGCCAATCTAGTCTAGTGCAGGTGTGCCAATTCTTCATTGAGACATGTAGGGGGGGTGGGGGTGGAAAGAACAGCTCATTGGTCACAAAGAGAAAGCTCTCAATCAAGTTAGGCTTACCTCGCATATAATGTTGTATATTTTGACATGTACCATATGACCCAGATGGGTACAAATTGCTTGCCAAACTGCAAAAAAAGTACTTTGACAACTGATACTGACAATCATTTATGGTGCAAAGTGTTTTCAGCTTGTACAGCACTTGTATGTTCTGCAGGGTTTTGCAACTTTTGGCCTTTGTCATGTGAGCAGTAGGTATAAATCCTTCAGCCTGATAAGAAATCATTTTCTTTTTGCCTGTTGAGTAGGATGGGTCTCATAAAATGTTTGGTGTTTCAAATATGAACTTCCTGCTGAGCATGGTTGGCGTAGCAAAGCAGAAGAGGATAGTTGATTTGGTGTTTGTTCAAGATTTTTAACTTGCACTTCAGTGTCCATGGCAACCACAGGGAACCACACGGTGTTTTGGTTTGTGTTTCCCTCTTATGGCTAGTTTTCTTTCCAAACTACAGAAATCATATTACATTACATTATAATATAGAGGGTACTGTTTACCTAAATTAATAATGAACTGTCAGTCTTCCTCTGCATTGCTCTTCTTCTCTACCTCTGTCTTTCATCCTCTTTGACAGTGAAAGGCTACATTTTAAACAACAAAGCAGTTACAACAGTTAAAAGATGTTTTGTTACTCATTGTAAGTATCTTTAAATAAATAACTTTTATTGTGTTTGGGCATACTTTTGGGCAGCCTAGCTTTATTAGGCTTGCACGTATCCTTTGCAGTAGGAAAACCTGTATTGACATATGGCCTATTTATATTTTATTCAAACCCACAGGAATACTGCTGTGGGTTACGAACATCAAAATGCTGCACATATTCACAGCAAATTAGTCTCCAAATCCACAAGCCAATGATAGCTGGGAAAATGCAATAATCAATGACGGTGGTTTCTTTACCTCCCTAAACAGCAGAGTTATTTATGTGCTGACACCAATCAATATGATGTCTCTGCTCAAACCCAGCAAGTTTGAGAGAGGAAAAAAGTGCTTTCTTTTGATTGTTATTATAAGCAAGCTGGTGTGTGTCCATTGTTATCATATCAAAACAGTGTTAATACGTAGTATGCTATTACATTTTCTTCAGATTTCTCCCTACCCTAACATATTGTCAGAGTGCACAGGGAAAGTGACACATGATGTAGCACCCTGCTGTTTACTGCAGTGGCTGTGCCGTTGGGGCAATTAATTAATCCATAATTTAAGTGCTTGTTATATTAAAGATTAAATCACAGTTAGGTTGTGCTGTCTCAGCTTTTGTTTAGGCATCACAAGGTCTGTTCCTGAAAATTTCACCTTCTCATTGTATATCCACTGTACTGTGTTTTACTCACATTAAGTTACACTGATAACTCCAAAGTAGATTGGTTTTCCTCTCCAGTTAGGGGTGTACGTTGTCATTACCTTGGGTAGATGTTGAAAATAAAATTGAATTTCGTAGTAAACAACATAAGTTAGTCACCAGAGGCAAACGGGTTAGACAGCCCTCTCCTTTCTTTTACTCTGTATTTTTAGAAAAATAGGAAGAATCATTTTAAAATTATCATCTACTTAGAGAGTTATTTCTTTCACATTCTTGAGACTGCCTGGTTTGTAATTACACGTGACTTGCTAACATTGCTTGATATACTGTAGTCTTTCTTTACAACAAATGACAAAAGTGATAGGGGCCAGTGGTTGTGACATGTTGATAATATTTTTATCGGCTATGGCTACCCTGAGGGTTTTAATAGTGGTGAGAGTTTGTGTTTTGGGGTGAAAAGGAAATGGACCAAGGATTTTCTTTAGTGATAAGGATCAGGTTGGCTGTGGGAGGCTTCATTTTAACTAATTATTTGAAGCCTTCCTCAGATTAGGTAGAGATATGCGTATTTATGAGTCGCAGTTATGACAATCAGACCATGTAATAACCAGAGGGCCAGCGCTTGCTCAACCACTGTAACACCTCACAAAACAAAAAGTGTAAAGCCCACGCCAGTCCAATCCCACGCCACACTGCCTTGATAAACACCGATGCTACTCCCCACAATGGACGCCTATCTACTCTGGCAATTAGGCAGAGCTTTGGATCACTTCTCAGCCCATATACACCTACAAATCCATCCGGATTCAATTATTCCCCTCCTGTCTGTGGCCATTTGGGCTTTTTTTGGGCACATGGCCAGTAGAGAAATGCTAAAGACTTGAGTACAAAGTTCTAAAAGAGGGAAAAAGTATTTTTTCTTGTTTTTATTATTCTTGATCCTGAGTTTGACAAGTCTATTAAATAAAATGAAAACCTTGGGAGCTTACAAATACCATCCTGTAAATATTATAAATAATGAGCTAATTTATCAGATTCTTCCTTCTCAGAAACACACATTCTTCAGGTTTTTATTCCTTTCCTTTTGAAATGTCTGCGTTGTATAAAAAATGGCTGGCATATCCTCCAAGCAGCTCAGGCTTTGATCTTGACTCAGGCTTCGGAGTGTTCTAGGGCTCTGAGTAAGAACCTAAAATGCTACTGAAAGGATTTGATTTGCTCTGTCTTGCTGCACCTCAATGGTATTATTTTACCTATTAGAAAGCTCACCATGTAAAATTGTGTAAGAGATCAAGGTTTGTTGGTCTGAGACTCTCATCTTCTACTTGAGGCCTCTTCAATGTGTTTACCAGATGCTTTTTTTCCTCTCTCCGGTCTCTCTTTTTGTGGATTGGAGAAAAGCTGCCGTGTGTATTTGTGGGCATACCAGCACACGACTGCATGATTCCCTATTTGTGTTTGGTATATTAAGGCACAACTACATGAATGAGTGTAGTAAAGTGGATATTCTTCTCAGGTTCAGATGAGAGACTCGCCGTTGTGTACAACCTCCTGTCTGTTTATCCTCTGGTGGCTCGCTTCTCCCAGCAAATCACTCCCATGGCTGTCATCTCTGCATTTTATGTGTTCACAGGCAAAGGCCCTGTCAAGTCCTAATGACATTCCTCTGTGTGTCTCCTCCTCTTTTATCTACAGATACCACAGTATCAATAAAAGGTAAGACAGCACTCAATCAGTCACCTGTGGATCCCTGCGCATTTCAGATGGGTGGCGGTGGGTGTGTTTTGCTCTGTGTGTTCAAAATGCTCTCAATTTTTGCTAATGAGATGAATAACATTTCATGGTGTTGTTGATGTTGATTTGAAATTGAGTCCAGTGTTTCCAAGTATAGTGTTCAATCTGTTTGATTATGTCAATCACTCACACCCACTGACAATTTAATTAAATTATCCTGCTATCCTGGCAATGACACAGCCCACAGTCTGTGTTTATGCATTGCTTCTGTAAGTCTTATGCCCAGACTCAATCACAGCTCTGTTTAGACCTCTACACTCGGCGTAAGCACGGAGGTTGAGGAGGTGGATGTTTTTGCAGTAGTGGATCTCAGGGAGAGACGGAGGTAGTTGGGGAGTGTTTGCAGAATGTACCTGTAGGCTGTTTTGATTTTTATAAGATGATGGGCCAGACAAACTGTCTAAACAGCCCGGGGTCTCGCTCTGAGCGGCAGCCTGCAGGTATGCACCGAGCAGTCCCAGTCCCTGCTCTTCATAGTGGAGATGCGGTAATGGCAGAGGGTGCTCACGCCTGTGATTGCAAAGAAGCTACATCAGTCAGGTATGGAACCCTCAATCGGATTTTGTTGAAACTTTCTTTGATTCCTGCTACTTTTATAAGAACTTAGGTTTTGTTTTTGCTCTTACCAGAGCAGAACAGAATGCAGGTGAAAAATATTTCATTACCTGGATCTGATATTATGTGCACAATATGTATATTTGACAAACATAAACAGCAGGGAGGTGTCTTTTGGAATATGGTGACATTTTTTTCACCTCAGTGGCACTTAGATCTGTTGAAGCTGCTTGTATGCTAATCTGGCAGGCATTGATAGAGTACATCCTCGCAGACAGGTTACACTTAGTATGCCCTCACCACACACATACACAATTGTCGTGAGCTATATATGTGATGACTTATTCAGTGCGGCATCGTCAGAATTCCATAAAGGCAAGTGATGGGGCGCCCAAGCCACACTCTCTGATGAATGCTGAGGTATAGAGCTGGCTTGGTACATCATCCTCCACAGCCCTTACTCTACACGCTTGAATGAGAGGGAGATAAATACAGCAGCGTAACCCCTGACGGGTGAATGAATGCTCACCTTTATAGCCCTCAGTGTGTGTGTCCATGCTCATGCCCTACTTGTGTGTTTGTATGTCTTTTTTCTTCCCATCCAACATGCCCAATTCAACCATGAACAGAGGCATCAACAGTATTCACTGTCTTCTCAGTCCCACACATTGAGAACGCTTAATGGAG
>BRZM01002176.1:83830-120821 GCA_033238685.1 Lates japonicus
TTGTTGTGCTTCCGTTCGATTGCATTGACTTGCTTTTAGTCAGAGGCATCAACAAAAACATTCACTGTCTCTCAGTCCCACACATTGAGGCATACAGGAAAAAATAGCCTGCTGTATTCATTCATGCACTGTGAGTTATAGATGGCTGTATGCAGCTGTGACACTGCCATTGAGCTGAAGAGCCAGGACCTTGAGAGCCAAAGATAATGTACATAAACCATGTGTGTGTGTCCATACATCTCTTAAAGACTGGCATGTGGTGTGTGTGTGTGTGTGTGCGTGCATATGTGCGTGTGTTTGTGGGTGCCTGAGCATGAAAGATGGAGAGAAAGCAGGACATTTGTGCACACTGGCAATGTCAACAACCCACTCTCAATCTGTCAATAGCCACGCTTGGCAGAGAACACATGTTAAAGGAGAACGATATTGATACATGTATGTTAGACTGAAGGACAGCGCATAATATTTAGATCCAAACTGTGGTTGAATAACCTTTACTGTTGTTCCTCACCAATGGTATGATTAATACGAAACCTCATTATAATCGACCTTATTCTTTAGTTTCTCTACTTCATGGAACATCCCCACCTCTGCCCCCTACCATGACGTCCTTTATCAACACCTCTCCACCCCTTACCTCTTCCTCCCTCTAAGTCGCAAATGAAGTATATTTATGGCACCTGTGCTGGAAAAACAGTCTCTAGAGGCGTCCCTCTAATTCATTTTCAAAAGTACCGCTTAAATTTATCAAATGGGCTGAATCGAATCGGTCACACGCAGTGCCATCCGTCATGGGCTGTCCCTCAGGGGCCTGTGGTGATGCCAAAGCCAGCCAAAAAACCTCCTGCTGGCAGGAGAAAAAGACTGAGTGAGAGGGGGTGAAACCAGATGAATGTGCTGGGCTATGCACAGAACAAGCTGTGTGTGCATATCTTTGGGTGCTTAGATGCATGTGCGCATTCATGAATTAGCTTGTGCGTGTTGTGATGCATATGTGTTTTACAGAGGTCAATGCTAATTCTCCAGCACCAAGGCCTCACGCTGAAATCTCAGTTAAGCACTTTGACGTCGATCTTCGTAATAATTGATTAATTGCAACACAAGTTAATTGATTGTTTTGCTCGTTTTGCATTTATAAATCCTCACAGTTCAAACACCACTTTGAGCTTTATCCCCTCCCTTGCCTCTGAAAACTCCAGGTTCCTGCGCTCTGTGCCTCCCATTCCCTCCCATTTCTCTTCCTCATCTCTGTACCTGACTTTGGCACTTCTGCCTTCCTCTTTAAATGCCTTTGTCCCTGCTTTCCTTTTGTTTCACCCCTTTTTTTCCCTCTCTGCCTATCTTTCCTTCCCCTCTCAGCATTTATCGCTGTGCAGGTTAAACCAGGCGTGAGTGAGGGTAAAAGCAGCTTAGTACTAACAGGGCTAATGAAGTCCAGGCCCTGTATTCCTCTGACGAGGATCAGTGGCGCTACTCTGTGAAGCCTGTCAGCGTTTAATGATTAGATGAAACATTCCAGACACCCGCTGAGAAGACAGGCACGCACTGATATGTGGTAATACCCAGCAGCGGTCTCTCTTACACAGATCCCACAAACACTTATGCATGTGCACGTATTCTCTGCACAGACATGCGAGCCACATACATGCGTACACTCCCACTCCTCCACTTTGCGGAGGTGGTGATTTATGACTCAGACATGTCATCAAGGGTATACACAGCAAAGCAATTGGAAGAAAAAGCAGAGAGATGAGAGATTCGGAAACGGCGATCCTGGCTATTGATTCCGCAATGTGCAGGAAGGTGGAGAAAAAGTAAGTGCACGAGAGATTTACCCCTTGGCTTAATGAGCAGATTGTAAACAACTCCACATGCTATTCAGGATGCATGCTGTGATCGTGATTTTTCACTGCTTCTACTTCTGCTGAAAGGCCAACATCTCAAAATCTCAAAATCTTTCTGAACATTTAAAGATTCATCCCTGATTCATTCTAAATCCTATTAGATTAAGTTCTCCTTCTCTGTGTGCCCGCGCCTTAATGTGTGCTTGTGCGGGTCGTGTGGTTAACATGTCAGTAAGTGTGTCAGCGTCAAGAGAGTGTTTGTTTAATGATAATTTAAATGCTAAAACTGAAATGGAGTGACAGAGGCAATGGTTGGGTCAATGAGCTGCCTGTTTGCTGGAGTGAAGAATTGCCTACGAGGTCTTGGCAGCTTTTGCCCCATTAGCCACACGATATAATTTACCTGTCAACTTACATCTACACAGAGAGCTTCTCTCATCTCAACTTCTCTCTCTCCCTCTTTCTCAGCCCCATTCTTTACATTTCTAAATTTCCAGATCTCTCCCTCATTACATTTTCTTAATATCTTCCTTCACTGCTAAATTGGAGCCATACTCTGTCCTCACACCCAGTAATTTCTCTCTCTTTTGAAAGTACCTGTTTAGCTCCAGTTGAAAGTCTTAAGACACAGAACTTGAATTAAATGTATGTGCATTTTTTATGATAGGCTGCTGCTCCAAGTCCCTCACGTATCTTTCGGTTGCAAAGCCCCTTAAAAACACGTGAAACTTCATAAATATAGTTATTCAAGGAAACACTTCACATCCAAGAAAGTTGTGAATTACAGCAAGGCTACCATGAAGAGAAATCAACTGTTGGCTAGTTAGATTTCTTCTTCAGTGCATATCATGCATTGTTTTACACTAAATTAGAAAGTTAATCCAGATGGAAAAAATACAATGTCTTGAATTTTACACTATAAATAATACAGAAGAAAGCTGAGAGCAAAGAAAGAAAAAATAGAGCACTGGTTTATTTTAGCAATCTGAAAGAACAACTCACCATTTGATACCAAATACACAGAGCTTAATTATGAACTGGTAACTGATAATCACAATGCAATCCTCATGTGATCTCCTCAGCTATTAATGGCCTCATAAATCCAGCTCAAAAAGCTTCTCTGACACCACAGTCACATCAGAGTGTGATGAGTTTGCAGTGTTGTTCAGAGATGCAATAATAGGCTCAGTAGTTGAGTACTAGCTGGGGTGTAAATAATGATGTGAGAGACCTTGTCTGGTTGTAATGGAATTAAAACCCCATCCTGCCCTTAATCCTCCTTTCATTTTACAGCCATTACAACATATGAGTAGTAGTAGCCATGGCTCTTTAATTACACACCTTTTTCTACAGAAAATGCACTTTTCTATGTTTACATGGTACTAAGTGCAGATGTAAAACTCATCTGAGTAACTGTACCATTAGATCATTACCGTAATTTGTCGAACAGAAATTGTCCTTTTTTTACTTCTTTATCTATAAAAATATAATTGCTGCAGAAGCAATACATAAAATGTATATTACATTAAGTTATCCTGAATCTCAGTTTTACAATAAAGGAAAAAATCAGCACCTTGTGTAGTTGTATCCTTTTATGAACTTTTATGGTCTGTACATTTTCTTTTAATCATTACCCTGGCTTAGAAAAGAGCAGGACAGGCACATAAAATTTGCCATTGTTAGTTCATCACAATTTGTTCCAAACAATGGTAATTACAAATGGGTGGGTGAAAGGTGCTGCAGTAACCTTCACAACTTCAAGAACACAGACGACAGGATGAAATTTTAATTGTGTCGGACGCTGATAAATTAGACCTGTACTACATGTATTTTTAAGCTCAATGATTGCTTCATTTCTGGCTGTACGACGAAGTAAATGCATGGTGTAAGAAATTATTACACAAAAATCAAACAATAATAATAACAAGTTGGATAATGAGGAAAAATATACAACAAATACTAAAATAGAACTTATTTGTGTGGAGCAATGTCAACTTACTTCCCTCAAATTCTCCTGTTAACATAGATTATTATAACATCATTTAAATGTCTTTTTAATTATTTTTCGAACATCTGCGTTCGTAGCACTGTGAATCTAAAAACTTTGTTGATCACATACTATGTCTATCATATGGTGATACAGGTGGTGCTTTGTTTTACTTGGGGGACTCTATGTAAGTGTTAGGATACACTTTATTAATGTGTTGCTGAAAAGAAACACAAATATTCATCCACAACAATGCAGGAGTGATGGCATTCCACAACATTCTGTGAACTGGAATTTCTGTGGTCAGAGTCCTGCTGGTGATGGGAACAAAACTTTCTGATGTTGGCTTTTTGCATCTGGCTGTTTTCTCATCAAGGTTGAAGAGTAATGCTCAGATGGTATGCTCATATGCATAACCCTTACAATCACACTAACTGTTACATAGTTCACTGATTAGGTTTGTCATGTGGTTCTGTGGATGGCAATGATGGTCAGTTGGTGTTTTGCTCCAGACTGAAATATCACAACAACGCTGCTGGATGGAACTGCCATGAAATTTTGCATTCTTGGTCCTAATGGATGAAGCTTACTTACTTTGTGGTCCTCCTGACTTTTCCTTTAGTACCATTAGCAGATTGACATTTCTGGTTTCAAGGAAATGTTTCCAAAACAACTAGTGGGATTGCCTTGAAATTTAGCTTTTGTTAGTCATGGTCACGGACAATGAATCCTAACTTAAGTGATCCCCTGACTTTCATCTTGCGCCACTACTACTAGGGCACTTTTCACTCAGTCAAACAATGAAAAGATCTACTAGATGGATTAACACAAAATTTTGGATATTCATGGTTCCTGCATGCTATATTTTAATAACTTTTCACTTGACTTTCCTCTAGACCCACCAGTTGACATTTGGTTTAAGTGAAACATACATTAGTCATAGATACTGAATGACACGAGTCCTCTTTATTGGTGCAAGATGGATTGGCGTCACTGCCACTCTTGCAACCAACTTAGTACTGATTTAAATTGAATTTTGAGTTTTCACAAATCATTCTTTGGCTGTCCAAAGCTTCACAAAGAAATACTACAAATTTGATTTAATTGATGTACAATGGACACAGCCCTGTGTTTGTCTTACATGCTCAAAGCCTGTGCTGCAGTAAGAGGAGTTGCTTTCGGGTTTCTATGTAGTAATGACTGAATAGGTATCTGAACAATACCGGTTGTTTCTGCAGAGCCCTGCTTATGCTACTCTGGAACCCTGTGAAGCGAGAGCCGCCATGATTACTGACCGCTAATTTTCTTCATTTTTTAAAAGTTGACTTTGTGCACTGTGTGTGGGGAGAGAGGGTCTCATTATAGATATGATCTTGTCTATATTGCATCCTCAGGCCAATAATAGCGATCCAGCATATATAGATTTAAATGCCAACAGAAGACACTGTATGTTTCAGTGCTGACTCCCCAATGAGCGTAATTGAAATCTCTGTGACAGGACTGCTAAAAGCAAAAGACACAGGTTGTGAATTGTGTCACCCTCGCATAGAGCAAGTATCTTTTTTTTTTTTACTCAGCACTATGAAGGCTGTTGGTTATTGTAGGAGTCCTGATAATGGTTTTGTTTGCCAGGGCTGTTCCTGCAACATGTCCAATTGGTGTTAGCCAGGAGTAAAGATAAAGACAAAACCCACACAAAAGAGGAGTTTTAGCAGACCCACGTCACCCGACTCATTAAAGGCTGTCTGGGCATTAGAGCATTTCTCAAACTGAGACAAAGGCAGATGAAAGCAGAGAGACAAGTA
Organism: Lates japonicus; assembly: GCA_033238685.1. Taxonomy (NCBI): domain Eukaryota; kingdom Metazoa; phylum Chordata; class Actinopteri; family Centropomidae; genus Lates; species Lates japonicus. The sequence goes on from BRZM01002176.1 coordinate 89,467, forward strand.
TAACAAAAAGGACCAGAGATGGAAGTAAACTGATCACCACTCTTTCTTATAGAATCCTGTTCTTAAGCCTCAACTACCAATTAGATTACAAGAACAGCCTTGTTGTGGGATGAAGTTAATTTATCATTGTGTGTTCTGCTCAGTAGGGTGCAACATGATTGCACTGGTGGATGGAGTTTTTCAGGCCATCCACACAAGGCACAATAATTCAATTGACATGAGATGAGCTGCAGCTTGTTCTCTGTTTGGTAGGCGGCTCTCATTTAAAAGGTGAAGTCAGCCTTGTATCTGATGGTGTATGTGGGTATCTGGTAGATTAGGCATGATTGCTCAGAGGCAGCATGTGTTGCTGTGTGGTGTTACCCAGGAGGCGGGGACTGTAGTGATCCCATGGGCAAAATACCTGTTTGTCATGATTCAACAACATGTTATTGTCTAGGGACTACCTGCTCCGAGTCACTTAGATGATTCATACATCTTTGTCTGTTTACTGACAAAGCGCGCAGTTAATTTCGAAGCCTAGGCTGGCATTGCCGAATGAATTAGCATATTGCCCCAGCAGGACAGCCCTATGTAGGCCTGCTCGGCAGCAGAGGGATTTTGGCCAGCTTGGATTAGCTCCAGCAGGGTGAAACAGAGGATGCAGGCCAGGGAGGACAAGCAGTGGTGGAGGATACAAGTACATCAATCTCTGCTCAGTACCTGAACACCTGAGAAACCCACAAAGAGAGAAAAGGCTGCTGAGAGTCATGGTGAGTCACGTTCATACACTGATGCACAATACACCAGTGAAACATGAAACCACCCATGCCCTCTGCCATTGCTCTAAACTCAGAGCCAAACTAATCAGCAATACGTAGGAATTAAACATTAGATTTCATTATCTTTTGAAATAGTTTGCCTTTTTACACTTAGATTTCTTTATTTTATGTTTAATAATGGCTATAAACTTCTGAAAGACATATGAATATTCATTCAAATACTAATGAGATAAACACATCTCCCGACTCACAGTCACACTTACTAATTAAGCGACTTTTCGCTACAGTGCCATATACCAAAGCCTCATCAGCTGCTCAAAAGGCTCACAGTTATGGATGGGTATTCTAAGCAAAAAATAAATAAGTAAGTTGAAATGGTTAAAAACAAACAGGAAAAGCAAGCCAATTGCCTCCTGACAGACTGCTGAAGCGTCTTTGACCTTTATCCAGAGCTGGATTTCATTGTCGAGGATAAGATTCTAATCCAGAGTTTATTACCAAACTTCAGATGCAAAGCCTATTCGTTTTCTGACACCCAAAGACTGAAAATGAATCGGGGTCCTGAACAAATTAGCATCACCCACATGGCGCTTAGCGGGAAAAATTCTCAAATATGAAGTCGTGTCTTCTTCAGCTCCTCTCCAGCATCTTTCAGACTTTCTCTGATAACTATTCTAATTTTACCATTCGCACAGTCTGGTGGATACTGTTTGATTATATATTTACAGTACAGCACATTCACTTTTAAAAGCAAATCATTATGTTGAGTGCTGTCTTCCCTCAGGGCTTATATAATAAAATTCAGCTCTATTAGATTGGAAGAGAGTTGAGCAAAGAGGGATAACAGAGTATCACATTGTGTGATGTATTTGCCATCAGGTGTCCAAGCCCCACATCCTCTCAAACATCCTAGGTTCCCTGGGTTCGTCCCTCTCCTGCTTTGAAACCAAACAAAAGGAGGCTCTGGGAGGTGTTCTCCATTGAAGCCATTTTGGGAGTAAGAGTGAATAAACAGACATCTCATGTCAAACCAAGCAGAAATTGAAAGTGCCTTGCGGGAAAATGGCAGCAAAGGGTTGCAGTTTTAGAAAAGAGTGGAAGAAAGATCATCCATTAAATCACATTGTCATAAATTACAAAATGGATAAGGATGAGAGAAGAAGATGAGTTAAGGCCTTAAACAGGTCTGTTTTGGGAATGTTGCCCTGCTCCCTCGATGCCCTGATGGGATCATGGATTGCACCCGTTCGCAAATAATAAAAATATTTGCAAAATAGTCGATCCTACTGTATAAGCTCAGATCAAAGTTAATTTAAAAATTATTCCTTTGGCATTATTCACCGTATCAGCCTTGTGGTTTCCAGCGAGAAAACTAAACCCTTTTAGTACACTTCCCATTGTGCTCACAGGGCCTGACCTCTTAAGCACAGTTCCTCGTGCCCCAGTAACCACTTTAGCTCAGCAGAAATCAGGATAACAAATTACCGTCGCCAGTTTCCAAGTCAGCCTGTTTACCTGGAGGACATGGCACCTAGGCGGAGTCGCCCAGATGGATTATTCAAAGGCTAATTTCAAGCACAAATCAGCTCACATGCATCAATAATTCATGTGGAAGTCTTTGAGAAAATGCAGCCTGCTTGGCCATTAAGAAACCAGATTGGCACAATGCGTAATGGCAAGATACTGTATACAACTGCTCCTTACACCAGGGGTCTGTAGTCACTACAGAAAAGAAATGCTAGTGCTCTATGCCGTCAGTGCTCATTAAGGAGTAGAATCTTATGCGGACCATAACCAGTATTACCTGGTGCAGCATTAGAATGGAATTGATGCTAAAGATGATGGCAGAGGAGCAATTAAGTGACCAGTGCTGAGATGTGGAGTTTGTGGATCAATCTCCTCTGTCCCAGCTTTGTTTCTATGCAGACATATAGGAACTTACGTTTCCCATTCAGTCAAAATAAATACGTTGCTTAAATGCTAAGGATGCGCTCCCCACTACTAAGTTCATTTTTGCTCTCCCTCCGTTTACCCTCCGTAATTTTTCTTGCCCATCTTTCAGGTTTTTTTCAGGTCCTTTTGATATTAAAGGCAATGGGGAGTTGCTGGGTGTGTGGTATTTACATGGCTTTTAGCAATTCCCTGTCCTCAACATTTAATTCCCACCTGATAGAAATGCAAGATAGGAGTGGTCTCTGTCTCTGTCTGCCTAGGATGCTCATTAGATAAAGGAGGATCCATGTGCATTTACCAGTGGTATTACAATCTGTTTATCTGTCACGTTCTCTCTTTCGCATTCTTTCTCTCATCGCAGTGCTCTGGAAGTTGTCTACTCCACGTGCAAACAGCATCTCCATGAGGAATATGCGCGGCTTATAATGGTCCTAGAGGGTCAACAGTGGAAAACAGATTCTTTTTTTGCCCACAGCTCAAAGTTTCTGATATATCGTTTATAGACACCACCTTTGGACTTTCTCTAACTGCATCAGTTTCAAATTATAATGATAACAAAGAATTTTACATGCGCTCTTGTATGATACTTTTCATATTTTGTTTTCTTCTCTCTACATCTTTTGAAGCATATTGTAACTTATCAGTCCTGGATGGAATTTTTATGTAGGTGCACAAAACAGGGACAAGTCTATGTAATAGTGTTTTTTTCCCTAGTTTCAAATGCGTTACTGATTTTGCTCCTTCTTCTTAGATGTGGCAAAGAGGTCCCATAACACACAACTAACAGGTGAAATCAAACAGTCATTTCCTAACAGGAGTGACATCTTTCCAACATCATATGTTAACAGGGGGTGTATATTCACATAAGATCACACAGAATTTTATAGCGGGTTTTCAGGCATATGGTTGTGTGTCAACGCAGAAGAGTAAGATAGAAAAGAGTTGGAAGGTTCCCAAATTGGATTAAATGCTTACTTTGCCACATGTGTATAGCGTCAAAAATGCGTGTGTGCTGTACACACAAAAACCCGAGCTGTCATTACCCGTCTAATATATTTCTGTCTGGTGCACATATGTGTACACTTGAGTGTAATGAGTTATCACTCTTGTTGCAGCTCCTCCATTAGTGGGTAAGTTCCCTGCGCTCCTGCTCCTAGCCAGAGGAGACCAATTCAAAGCCGCTCAAGCGGCGTCGGGAACCCGGCTGCTCTCGACCTCGCGGGCTAAAGAACAGAGGAGTTTAGACTGAACTCCGCCCTCCTCCTTCAGCTCACTGCCTGAATGAGCTGCATAAAGGAATTTCTGGGACAGAGTACGGATACGCACTGCAAGCTAATCGTTAATGAATTGTGCTTATACCTTTGCATATGTCCTCTTCTTTGTTTCCATTATTATCCTCCCACATAATCTATTCAGTCCACAGAAGTTGGGTCAGAGCATACCAGTGGAAGGCAAGAAGGTCAGAGGCAGTCTAATACAGGGTTCAAAACATAGCAGATAGCTCCTTACTTATTCTTAAGAACTGGTTGGGGTCTTGATCAGCCTCTTTGGGCTGCTGTGAGACATTGTTGACATTCTAGCAGGCTTTCTGGATAATGTCTACTAAACACCGACTCCATTTTTTAAAAGATGTATTCAGTTATTTCATTGAAAATTACCAAAATGTGTAAAATTAAATCACTGAGTTTCAGTCCAATAAAACATTAACTCAACTAACACCCCCAGTGTTCATAGGAAGCAAATATCCAAATGTATTTAACTCAGAATCTCTTTTGTGTGACCTTATTCGTTGAAACGACAAAAAACTAGATAATTTACTAGAAAAAGTTTTTTAATGCTAGGATGCTTAAAATAACTTTTAAAATATTTCCCATCTCTAATAGAAATGCAGAAAGGAGTAGCAGGGGTTAAAGCAGGTTTGGGCCTTCCCAGTGGGTGTATTATTGTGTGGTTTTCCTGCAGCCTTCACTAATGCTCCTTTAAATCAGTGAGGCTCGACCGCGCCCGGGCTTTGTTATAGCATGGGCTTGGGGATGTCATGCCCTGTTACAAATAGAGCGCAAATGAACTTCCCCCCTCTCTTCTCGCTCCTCCTCCGTCTCCTGTGCTCGCCCCACCCCCCCCCCACCCGGGGATCACCGCCCGTGGAAATAGAGCTCTCCAAAGTAAGTGTCTCTCAGTAGGTAATAACACTGTTCACACTCAGATAAAAGAGCTCCATTCATTAAAGTGGCTGCTCTCTTTCTCCACCACAGGTAACACCTATCCCAGGAAACAGTGGTGGCTACAGGTTGAAACCACAAGCTGGCGCTGATTGCCTCCCTCTGGGCTATTGGTGGAGGAGCCTAACTCTACTACTCACCCAGCTCTGGGCCTCATTCTCCATCGATCTTCATTTTTCTTTCACAGAGATCCCTAATCTTTTTAACCTCATCCTTCATTCCCTGCCTCGTTTTAATACACTAACTCATTACTCTATTATCATAAGCATACCTGCACATCTCCATCTGCTGCCCTAATCACACCTGCACTCTTTTTTTTTTTTTTTAAATCCCTGTCACACTGATGGTTTCCCCCTCACTCTCTTTGACTTTCTCTTTCCCATGCTCATCTCCATCGTCCAGCTTTGATCGTTTCTCTTTTCTCTCTCCATCTACCCTTCCCTGTCCTGTCTCCCCCTCTGCCTCTTAAGCGTGCCTGTGAGGTCCCTAAGCACTGGGAGTCGCTGATGCGTGTACCGGTCAGCGGTACTCATGGGTAATGTGTAGATCATTCATCCTCTGGACAGGTATGTAATAGAGGCGGGACGAAGGAGAGAAAGGGGACAGTGGGAGGTCTCTGGAGGTATGAAAATCAATTTCATCGGGAATCACTGGAGCAAAGAAGTAGAACCCCTTTCTCTCTTTGAACCTCTCTCTCTCTCTTTCTCTCTCCGACTTTATTTCCCACACTCTTCTATCTCATTCCTTTTCTAACTGCTTGTACTGATCAGCTCACGAGGCGCTGTGGCATTACACTAGCCAAGCAGCAGGATAAATCCCTACACAAATTAGAACACAGATGCTATTATTTAAGCCAACCCCCTCTCTAGCAAGAAAATTATAGTCCTTAGTTCAGAACTGCAGCACAAAGGGAACATGCTCCTTTTTCCTCCCTTGCTCCATATCTCTCTGTGCACAGTAGTGCATCAGAGCAAACCAAAAAGAGAGAGACAGGAAAAAAAAAACCCCACAGAGATTTCCCCTCTAGTGCTACTAAAGCTGGCCATGGTGAAAGGCCTGCTACACTTGCACTGGAGAGCCAGTGGGGGACAAACAGCAGTAACATGCAGGCTCTTTCAGTCAACTGTGAAATAGAGCTTTGGTTAAAACAGATCGACATGCATGCGCCTGGTACCTGTAGCAAAGACGTGCATGCTAATGTCTTTAATGGTATGACCCACCAGCACAGGTTCCACTTCATAAACTGAAATGAATGACTATTGGCTGACTGACACACACCATTTGACCTGGCACACTAAAGGAAACGATGATATGGGAGACAAGGAAAATTGCTCATCAATCACGACCATGGATGGTCAGGCGCTCTCATCTTGTAGTAGTAATGTTCAGTGAATTGATTATGGAATGATGAGGTGGAGTAAAATGCTGTGTCTCGCGCATTTATAGCTGAATGAATTTTTTCTGTTTATGGTGGCCGTAAAAGGTTTGCACAGATGTTAATGTTTCTACACAACCTCTGCAATGGAGTGTCAGTTCTGTGTATTATCTCTAATTTGGAAAGGAGACAGTGATGAAGTGTGATAAGGAATATGTGTGTGAGAATTAGAAAGAGAGAGAAAGATAAAGTGAGTGAAAGACACAGAGAGCTAAGGGAGGTTCTGCAGAGTGGGTTTTCCACTCTACCAGTACAGAAATGATGCATAACTCCACAGTATGCCCTTTAATTGGTGCTATTAATATCAGTTAAAGTTTTAATACCTATTTATTAAAACTTTAACTTTTTTTCTGAAGCCTAATGTGAATAGAATTATGAATCTCAAGGGCTGTGCTCTATAAAAAGGCTCAGACATAAATTATTAACACTCTACCACTTCATCTGCAAGATCTCACTCCTACAAGATTTGTTAAAAAGGAAATAGCCCAAACGTCTAATATTAGGATGAATTTTCAACATTAAATACTCGACATGCAAGTTCCATTTTTTTTGAATAATTCTCTTAAAACTGTACACGTGACCTCCATGTTAGTAGAAAGTTCCAGCAGCGCCTTGAACCTACTCATCATTAGCTTGTGGAACTTGGCAGAAGATCTCTAGTCTAAATTGGTCATGTGTAAAATGTAAACAGAGTGTGGAGGCAGACAGAGAGGAATCCTAATGTACACAGCAGCCTAATTTGTCTGTTTGTATCATTAAAGTCCTCTCCTCTGTCAGATAATCTGTGAAAAGCCGTAGCACTTATCTGCTAAAAAGGAAAATGGGGGGAATGAACAGAGAGACATTTTAGGAAGACTCAGATCCAGTTATTCCCTGTTATTAAAATTAATTATGGTTCAAAGATTAGAAACTTTCTACTCTGGCACTGAGTTATCTGTAGCTTGTAGTTTGAACTTTTCACAAAGTTTTTAAGTATATTCAGTGGCCAACAGAAGCACCAGCAGTCTGAAATGCCTTCATAAAGCCTGAGAAGGGAAGACACAAGGAGTAGATACAAGAAAAGCAGAACGAAGTGAGGCCATTTGTGACAATACAGTAATATGTGTTACATTAGCATGATGAAGGAGGATGGATTATTGTGCTCCTAGCAGTAGATTCAGGAGAAGAATATACCTGTAGTATATGCCCTATATGAGATGGAAAATGGAAACAATGAAAAGTAGTCTCGACCATACTTTCAAGGCATCTCTTGCTTTTGATTGGGATTTGGATTCCCACCGACAGACATTCACTTCTTATGGGTCCGCTACTGCACATACATGTAATGTATTTAATCGACTTGCCTGGTTGAACTTGCAGGCATAGTGGCACTTGCATCTTAATCCTCCTCGCTCTACTTCCTCTCCTCTTTTCTTTCTTGTATCCTCAACCACCACCCCACCCCAATATTCTATTTCATCACTTCCCGCATAGTGGTCCCCCTGTACCTCCATCTCCACCTCATGGTTTCAGCTGGAGAGTGTGAAATGAAGCTTGTATAATTAAATATTAACAGCCTGCTGATGAGGGGATTGAGAGCGAGGGTGGGAAGAGGAGCACACCACTGAATCCTCTGCCCTACTTCTTGCTGTTAATGTCCACTGGGAATTATTCATATATCAGCTAACCTGCACTGGCACCTAAGAAGGCACAGGGTGAGCGCTGAGATGTGCCAGAGTGGCACTGAGTGAGCCAGGGTCAATCAACATTAATAGAAATCCTATTGGGGGAATAGAATTCCAGGGTGGAGGGAGGCTTTCATTATTAATTAGCCTGTCAGATGCTGTTCTTATCTGTTTGGATGAGAGTGTTCAAAAGAGAAGTGGCTGCAGTATAAAGTTTTAGCTATAGTGCAAATGGAAAGTGGATGGATAATTGTCAACATGCCAGTGTCTCCACAGTGCAGACCAGAGAGAGCTGCATTTATGATTTGATTTAGAAGTGAATCAATTAGCTCATAAGGCATTTTTATACACAACACACACACCACAACTGTATTATTATTCCTTTATAACAAGCTCATGAAAAACTCTGAGTCCTAACTTTCACTCAGAATACAGTATTTGATGTTGGCAGTCATGAATAAAGCCAGATGACTTTTTATGAGGAAGCGATAATTTTAATCCAGTAGCTATTATCATATTTGTCTTCAGCTGACTCGCAGCTTAACATGTACTAATAGCAGAGGAAAATGTGTAAACCCTCCTAAGGGACAATACTTGTTCCAGTTCTGGTGTTTGTTGAGGCATTAACATACACAAGTCCTCATAATCTCAACAATTAGACTTGATTAAACCAGGGTTTATGCAGTATCTGAGCAGTGCGAGTGGATCGGCATAATGTGCCGTGGTCTCTTAGTTACATTGTACATCATCATAATGTGTAACAAAGATGAGATTTTAGTAATGGGTTCCTCATTATAGCATTAAAAGACACGGTAAACTTGAGGCAGGCTGTGCAGAGTTGTGCTTGCTGTTTGAGTGTTAGTGTTGCGTGGCGTGCTTAAGCTCTCTCCGGTACACAGTCTGGTCCAGTCAGGCTATTAGAGACCTCTCTGGTCACACCTCTTAGAGCAGAATCTTTGTTTGTGTGTGTGTCAGTGCAGTGCTCCATGCATGCGTACGTCAGGGTTGTCTTGAAAAGTGAACACGGGTAACGCTCCCGCCACGGTCTCTTAATTTCTCTCTGTGAGATATCCATGTTCAGAGTGAACGCATCACGCAGCGCAAGGAGGCCGTGAAGCAATTAGGGCTCTCTGCCGCCCCTGGCTTGTCAGCTCCAGTAAATAAAGCTCCCCACTGCCCCAGGCGAGCTATGACGGGAGAAAACACAGAGCAGACTTCAGTTCCAGCCACTCCTGGAATTCAAAGGCATGAACACCCACTAACCTTCCCCTCCCTTCCACTCCTGCTCGGCTGAATCACAGAACCCAGTGGAGGGTGTGGGAGGTGGGTAGTGGCTGTGTGTGTGTTTGTGTGTTTGCTTGTGATCTTCCATGTAGAAGTGACCACCCAGTGAGACTAATGGTTCCAGTGCTTTCTGCATCTCCATCTGTGTGAGCAGGTTAAGCAACCTACACACAACATCTATGGCATGACAAACTTGTTTTTGCTTTGCTCTCTTATTCCCATAGCTTTCATGCATTTCTTAACTCAGTGAAGTGCTGGACTTTTGTTTTTCACATTGAGTCTGGCTGTCTGGGTGAGTGTTAAGACTTAAACCCAATCAGAGATCAATCTACCAATAATGACAGGTGACTTTTTCTCCATCTCTCGTCTGCTGCCCCTAGGTGATTACCATTTATCTTACCAGACAGACTCACCTGCCATCCATACACACACACACACACCAACTCAGGGTGCACAGCAAGTAATTATCCCGCCCTGTAGTTTTCCTCAAGGGCCACAAACTCTCCCCAACCTTGAAACTTTAAATAGCTGATGAAAGTTCTTTGTATCCCACTACTGGTGTGTCGCCCCCTTTGGAGTTTTAAATTCCAAATGTGTTCATTATTTGGTTTGGAAATGCCTCCCTGGTCCTCAGAGGAGGTATTTGTTATCTATAGTCTAAGGAACAAAGTTGATCCAGGGAGAGAAAACACAGGGAGAGGGGGAAATGGGCAGTGAAAGGGATGAGTAGATGATTTCCCCAGCTACCACTCTGGCTTTAAAGAGTAAACATAATAATAGTGCTCACCTGTTGGTATCTGGGGCTATGCAGAGGGCCCCACTCAGTATGACTATGGGATGCACAACTTCAAATACCTGCTTTGTTAACAGTCTTCACACCACTACTAATGACACCACTGCTATTAGCACTGCTACTACCACAGTTACCATCATCATCATCATTATTATTGACATAGTCATTTTCAAAGCACATGAAGTGATTTTCACAGAACTAAAAATAAAACAAAAAATAGATGAGATTAACAGGAAAAATCAAAAATGAGATGGCAACTTAGGCAAAGTAGTAATCATTAAAGTAAGGCATGAAAAGCAGTTCATACCCATATAAAGATAATTACGTAAATGTTTATTTTTTAAAAATGGGTTTTAAAAGATGGTACTGGCTGAACTCATTAGGAAGGTCATTCCAAAAACAGCAGCAAATCCCTTGAATCCCTCAAATCTATTTTGCTGTGTTTCTGATCATATTTTTGTATTTGTGATCTTTTTTGAAATTGCTGCAATAGATCCAGGTGTGTATGCTGATGCCAGTATTCCAGAAGTGTTTTTTGTGTGTGTGTGTGTGTGTTTATTAGCAATATCTCTGGTTTGGTGGTGTTGGTAATGTGATTCTGCTAATGACAGTGGTAATTGCAGTGGGAGAGAGAGGACTGGCCTGTTTGTTGCTGAGCTTGTAAAAGAATGGCTGAACATGCACCTGCCATCTCCAGAGATACTCATTAAAGAGGAGAGATGCCAAGTCCCAACATCTCAGTTCCTCTTGCATACACACAGTGAAAACTGTACACAGTGTAGTTACACGCACCAGCACACAAGCTCATGCACACTCAACACACACACACATCTTTGATAATCAAAATTGGATTTTTTTTTTTTTCTTCCTTTGGTAAAATTCTAATTCTCTGTCCAGGTTTGCCAATTCCTCAGAAGCAAAATTAAACATTTCTCTCCATGTTCGCTCCCCAGCTGCAGTGAAAGTAAATGGCAGAATGGCAAGTTAAGGTGTGAAATTACAACCTAACACAATCTCCTCCCCTCCAACTTAAAACCAGGGCAAGAGCTAATGCCGCAGAGTACTGAGTCACCTTATTATCGTTAGCTATTTTCAGAAACTTCCCCCAAATGTATACTGATTGAACAGAGAAGAGATGAAAAAGAAGTGTGTATGTCTGATTTAGCCTATGGCCCTGCCCTTGTGGGCAGCCATGTAGATTCATATTGGCAGATCAAAGCATGTTGAGTGGATAGCGTGGAAAGGGTGAAATAAGATGTGCTTGCTCAGTGCACATGTATATGCCCATAATGACTCCAATCACAATTTGCATTCGTTTGCATGTGGCATGTTTAATTTGTGTTTAGTCCTAATGCCACATGAAAGAAACAGCATGTAAAGTCCATCCTCTAATTATTGCAGCTCTAATCATCTCCATCTTTCTGAAAGTCGCTTGTATATAAACTTAACGAGTCCCTGAGCACGTATGTGCATTGGTGTATAATGCTTGCATAGTGTATAAAGGTATGTGTGTGAGGGTGTGTGTATGTGTGCATGCTCTTTCATGAGTGAACAAAGCTCATGAAGGGAGAAAGTGTGAAGAGAAAGAGGATTTTGAACTTTGAACCACTGCAACTAATTGGTCTGCCAATTCTTCTGACTTCCTGCTGCTTCAGTGCCGTTCCACGACTCTCAATAAATAAAGAGCGCTCTCGCTGAGTCTGTCACCTCTGTCTTTTACTGTCAATCACATCTCTCACCTCTCTCTTGAACTGTTCTCTCCTCCCCCTTTTAACTTCCCTTATCTGTGTCTTTTAAAGCTCCTTGTCTCGATCACCCCCTCCTGAATCATTTGTTCGTTGTCTTTGATTTCCTACTTGAAGCCAGGAAATGAAAGGTTAGGCACTGTGATTGTTAGCTGCTTGGTTCCGGTGTGGCCTGCTTCAAGCCTGTCAAACAACCTCTTTAAAGGTTCGACAGGAAGAGCAGGTGACACGGATGAAAGAGCAGAGGATGACATTTGTCTCACAAATTTAGGCATCGTTCATCATCTCCACATTTTTACTGTTTTCTATGCCATGCCCTGTCTTTTGATGGCATGTTTTCCCTTTAACATCTTCAAACAATGAAACAAATTATAAGTCTGTGTCTGACTTGAGTGCGTGTTGTGTTTCAAACAGTTTGCAGCTTTAAATGTAATCTTCACTTTCTTCCCCACTTCTCAAAGGAAAGGAAATACCCAGGGATCTTTTCTACAACCACTTTCCTTCGCATTGGGGGTTTGCAAAACCCATTGATCCCAGTCACTTTGTGTCTTTGTGCTGCCTATGATCAAGACAGCTTCTTTAAAAAAAAAAAAAAAAAAAAAAAAAAAAAAAAAACTGAGAATAAGACCAAAGGAAAGTAATGAGATAGAGATATCGCAATCAGAGGTTAAGAATGTAAGGAATAAGAGAACAGTGTCAGGATACACCATACAAAGCTTTGTATTTCAAAAGGGGTGAATATGCTTTTTCATTTGTTTGTGTGTGTCTGTGTGTGTGCAGGTGTGTTTCTGTATTAGAGAGCAAGAAAGTGAGGAATAATTGTTTTTGAAAAAGCAATACCACAGATAGATAGATAGAACATCAGAAAACATCAGAATTTGGGAACCTCAGCAAAAAGCTTTTTTTTTTTTTTTTTTTTTTTTTTAATTGAGGCAAGATTATTTTGCTGACATGGAAGCACGTTACGCATCTTCCTTCCTGTCAGTGTCCCCTCTGGCCAGGACTGGTCATTTGGCCACCATGGTAACAAGAACTTTACCCTATTCCCATATCCGTCCCAGACTAGCTCACCCTGAAAATGTCATATCTAATATTGACTCATTTTAGCATGAAACTTTAATAAGCTGTCAGAGAGGGGAACCCGACCAGACACTGTCCATAAAGGGTATATCCGGTCTCAAATTATTGGCCTTGTTCCTCTTTCCCAGACCCGTTCACATTTATCTTTAACTCTCTCTCTATTACATTCCTTAATGTATGGCTGTGTAATATTTCATAACTGTGCATGGGTTTCTTCATCTCATGTAGCTTCACATTACAATTTCATCCCTTGGTCGAGTTTCAGCGTTTCTTTTTTTTCCCAACTCAATTTTTCTGTGCTGCTACTCTACCTCTCTTTTCCTTTGTTGTCCATCCTCCTGCTGTCATCTGATTGATGCCTTTGCCAGTGTGCTGCGTACTTCATTACTCTGATTTTTTACCATGTCTCAGGTGGGCTTTGCACTGGGGAGACTGTGAAGAACTAGAAATGTGTCAGTGGTGGTTGGGGGCATGGTGCCCTACTGAGCAAATAAAATCACCCAAATAACATCACAAAATTGCCTCCTGTCAGTGCTCCAGTGACAGGAGATGGGAAAAAAGGGCTGCATGGCGACCATTCTAGGACGCTAGTGGAGACAAATATTCACACAGGCCACTGGGGCCGCAGCATGGCTGTGCCATATGGCAGAAACATACACACCGTCCTCCTGGACACACAAATTACTGTATATCCTGACAGGATTTACAGATGGCAGAGGTGATACCGTATATTTGTGATTACTTTAGACTCAAATGCCTTTAACCCTTGCTGTGTCTGTTGGAGTGTGTTTCACTGAGCTCTCAGCACCAGGAAAAAAAAACCTCTCCGCAGACTTTGTGCAGTGTAATTACAGAGTTAGTTGAGCTCTACTACTCTCTTATCTCTTCTATTGGGACAAGAGCCACATGAATGGACCCCTCTGTTCCCCATCCTCTCTGGCAAGCACCAAATCACTATCAGTAATAGATTTGCTCTCAGTCTCTCTCTTTCTTTATCTCTCTTTCTCTACCCCTCTCTCTCTCCCTCTCTCACTCCCTCCCCCTCTGCATCTTTTTTTTTAGCCACTTTCAGTCATGGAGTCTTCTAACATTGCTGGGTTCATTTATCTGTTCAAGAAATGTCAGGCTTTTGCACACAGGTGCCACTTCTGGGAAAAACATATGACAGGCCATTATGACCATTATGGAAAGAGCTGTAATGCTCACATGATATGATATATGCTATAAGGCTTCCTTGCTATCTAATCCGTAGAGAATTTTGCCACTTTTACTCAAGTAGCATAGTTTGCATAGCGGGCAAAGTCTCTCTTCAGAGTCAATTCTGCCACTTAAAAAAAATCTCTGTGATCAAGGAGCAGCTCTCAGCAGCATTATTTCCTAGTCCATCACGACTAGTTCACACAATACACGTAACACTTTATTCACATGAGCAACAGAATGTTGTGCGTGCCTTCACTGGCATTGTGACCAGTTTTATTCATAGCTGAGCCACATAGAGAATGTTACAGAAATGTCCTACAGTTAGTAGGCAGTATGCTTGAGCAAATTTTACAGAAAACTCTGCCAGTAAACATGATGCCAACGTAAATTGTCAAAGTATTTGCCGATTTGCAGTGAATGTCTTAAAAGGACTTGTATGTATTGCTCTTCTCTGTGTGTGTGTGTGTGTGTGTGTATATGCATGTGTGTGTGCCTCTCTGCAAGGTCTGTTTGTGCATTCAATAGGAACTAAAACACAAATGGACTGTGAATTTCGTGTTTACAAAAGCCCTCGCTGCTGTTTTGCCTATTTCTTTCTGCTGAGGACAGCAATGGGTGTCAAAACATAGTGGAGTTTGACATCCTGACGCTGCTTGAATCTCAGGCCAGAGGCTGTCAGTTCACTGAGAGGAAGAGGGAGGCTCAGTGCCTCGTTTGAAGGCTTGTCTGTTTGACATCGCTTTTCCTCGCCATCTGACTGCATTATCTGCATTCTCATGCAAAGCCTGTATAACTCTGTCATTCAGAGCATACAGCCACTGCGTTCATATGCTTGTGTTTCTCTGTAGGTGTGTGTTTCTGCACTTGCACACCTAAAAGGGACTGGTGAGACCTATGAAGTGTTAACACAGTGGTTCTACTCGGTGAGGAATCATAATGAAGTATTGCAGCATGTCTTCCTGCACCTCTGCGCGATTTCCATCTCAAAAAGAAACGGTATTACTCCATTTAAGGGGAAGCCATGGGAGAAGAGGTGGAAGTAACAATGGACATGTCTTTCTCTGACATTCTCCTGACATACCTGTCATTTGAAATATCTATAATGGATGTCTTCTTGCTACACTGACAGTGTGAGAGGGAATAGGTCAAGTACAATGTCTGACATTCTCTCAGCCTTAATTAGGAGTCACCTGGTCACACAATATTTGAGTATTTCAGGAACACATGTAGCATGCTGTATTTTCACCAAAAAAACACACTGTCAGCCAATGAAACATGGTTACTTGACTCTACTGGCAGCTTCCAACTATCTACTGAATAGTAACGTTGACAATGTGATAACAAATACAGTATCTACTATAAAGAGTAGATCATGTGGTGAAGATAGCAGCCATTCCTCTGTCTCTTGTCACCAATTTGACAAAATGTGACATTAGTGAAAGGAGTAGTGTCTTCAAAACATCTTGAGTCAACGCTCTCTCCAGCACACAGGAAAGCATGAAGTGTTAACCCTGTTAAGATTTGCGAGGGATTTGCGTGCTTGTTTTTTTTCCGTTCCTCACATTTTTTTTAAACTTTTTTCTTTTCCAAGCAATTAACGTGTGAGCGAACTTGCCGCCTCTGCAGATTCCTAATAGCCTGTCCTTGACTTACTGAAAAGACAGATGTTTAAAAAAAAAGAAAGAAAGAAAGAAAGAAAAAAAAAGCGCACTGACTGAGAGAGCAGAAAACTGTTAATTGAAACGAGGAAAAGGGGGAAGAGGCAATGTGTACTGCACATCACAATTCTCTCTAAGAAGCACTGTCAAACAAATTGTCTGTCGGCTGATAATGTAATAACACAGCTGAACAAAGCATTCTCTTCAAAGACATGGCAGGAGTAGGATGAGGAGAAGAGAGTTGTGTTGGCTCAATTTTTTTCTCTTTCCACAGACTTGACAGTTTATATCAACATTGCTCATGTTCATTGGTTCTGTGCTCAATTTGCCCTCTGTCGAACTATTTGCTGAGCTGCAGTGGACATGAAATGAGTGTTTTTTCCCCCTGTCTAACTGCCAATGCTATGGAAAGAGAATTGTGCTTGCCAAGGCTTTATTTGAATTGCAGAAGTTTGAATATATCATGCTCATGCATTCTGCAATTGAATAAAAGAAGAATCCGCTCCAAGAATGTATTTCAAGATTGAATCTGAAGGCCACAATTTAAAATCTAATGTAATAACTTTTCTGTCATTTCTTCAAATTTGGTCTCCTAATTAAAAATTCTTTCTTTTACTCTAATTTAGATTAGACCTTCTAAGCTCACTTCTGGGCAGAAGGGACATTTATTCATACTGTAACTTGGGTTTCGTATGAATTATTCAGCTCTTCAACTTTTTTATTATAGTTGTGTGCTGCAAACTTTTAGAATACAGTGATTGAGGAGAAAACCAAATATCTTTTCAGGGAAAAAACCTGATGATGGTTGGTGTAAAAATAGAGAGAATTTATAACACCAAACTGAAGAAATGATGGAAAATCAATTAGAGTGAAGAGTGTTACAGACAGGTCGGCGATGTTTCGGATGAAAAATGTAATAGAAACAAGAAGATGTGAGAGTAGTGTGAGAAAGATGCTTGCAATGGTAAAAAAAAAAAAAAAAACAATGAAAGAAAGCTACAGCTCACCAGATATACATATATACTGTACAGTATCTGCTAGCATGGTATGAATAGTGAGTGGACCATCCTAAAAAAGGTGTCGCATTTGTACTGCATATTTATGGGTAGCAAGAAGCTGTGTTGGATGAGATGAGTTACAAAGATACAGACATAAGGAGTTCAGTGTCTTTTCCATTTCATAGTAGCTGACAGCTATGTAGTACATGGGTTGTGCTATAAAATTATATACGCTCCTCCTATCTTTATGTCCCCAAGCAAAGTGTTTTGAAGTCATATTCAATCCAGTGGTAGTTAAAGAGAGAACAACAGATCTAGGGCGAATCAATAAGGACTGAAAGTATGAATCAAATCGTGTTAATGGCTTACAGCTCCTTCATTCTGGATGCATATGGCTAATTGTGTGAGTTCTGTCCAGTAGCATACACACTCTACAGCTTTCCCCAGTCCACTCCAGACCCAGCAGAAAACAGAATCTCTAATAAGCAATGCTGCTGCTGCTGCTGCTGCTGCTGCCTGTCTAGTTGAGCAAAAGATGTATGCTAAAAGTAGAGAACATATTTAAGATAATAGATTCTCCATGTCAAAGGTGAATGTTCTGCCTCAGGCCATCCTCTGCTCTTTCTCAGCAGAAGGATCACCTCCATTTGCCAGAGTTTGAAATCCTTGGAAATCCAATGATAAACAGTCCTCTTACAAGTTAGACAGTGCATTGTTACTGGATCTTAAAAGCAACCTTTTGATCCTTACTGTATTAAGTATATGATTACACAACATTTGTGGTAGTAATTTAGAATTGATTTTTATGATACTGTAGTAAACAACATAGTAGTTGAGCTGTATCTCTTTCTTTCTGTCTTTGATGAAGATATGAATGTATTGTATTGGCTGAACCAAATCTAAGGCTGCACTAATGAGTATTTTTTTAAATTAATGACCACTGCAATGATTGTGTAATGTGAAAGTGGTTGCTCAGCTCTACAGTGCATTTTAGCATCTTTCAGTTCATTGTTTTGGTTTTACGGCCTGCAATGTCACTGCTTTGGTTCATTGTCATCGCTGTCATCAAACTCAGTCAACAGCAGGCTCTGATAAACCTTCTGTATGCCAGTTTCCCAGCACAAAACAACAGGCAAAGTTAACATCTAGTGAACATAATATGTGATATCACAATAAACCAGAGCTAAATAAAAAGAAAGTGATTGTATTTGTCGAACAGCCACAACCATAACGTAGCACATGTGCCACAAAAACTTTATTAGGTGAGAACATATCCAGGATGTGTTTATAGCTTGTTCTGCTGCCCCAGAGTGGTCAAAAAATCAATTATTACAGCTTTAACCACACATGTGGCAGCACCTGTGAAAAAGACTGCTGTCAAAGGGCAGTTATTGTTGAATTAACTGTTTGAAACAATGAAAATACATTTGTAAAGATCTTTTGGTAAATTGCATATTCACAAAAGTGGGGTCACCTAATGGCCATTTTGATTGTTTTGATATTGTCTGCATAAGTAGAAAACTCTCTGCATTACAGTGTCTGATATCTATAATTTAGATATGTATCAGGTGAAGGGTTTTAACAGGAAACTGTGTCACAAAAAGATGGAGGGATAAGAGAGATGAGGAGGAAAGGAACAAAGAGAGGTAGTGACAGAGAGAGAAAGATAAACAAAGAGAAAGGTCAAGGAATGATGGATAGATGAAGGAATGTAGAGATAAAAGGTAAAATGTGGGCACACACTAAAATACACACACAACTATATTATTGTCACACACATACACACACATTCACACTACCCCACTCTGATTTAATCCTCAGATTCAACGTGTGTGTTTGTCACTTTTGGCCAGCACATCATCTTCTCTAATCTCTCTGTAATTGCATTTCAGTCCTATACACACACAAACACGCACAGTATTGTGCACACACAAACATAAGTCACAGCACCTGCATCAGAGGAAATCCCACTGACCGAAGAGCCGCAGGAACAGAGGTGTTTTGTGGATTATGGTGTACGTGCTGTCTCTAAGAGTAATCTCAGTTCCAATGAAAGGATGGAGTTAGAGAAGGAAAGAAGAACCTCTTTTGACATCCGAGACATAGAGCTAGGTGACTGACTTAACCACTGCCACTGCTTCACTGTGCACCAAAATAGAGCAACTCTGTAGATCCATGCTCCAGGATCCTCTGTTCAGCATCTATCTCCCACATACACACATACACACACACACACACGTCCATCACAGTAGTGTCATGTTTCTGGATGTCAGCATTTATCAGGCCAGGGGCCAGACATAAGGGTCCATAGAGGAAAACGTGCGTAGCCCGTCAGCAGTAAGATCAGTCAGTATTGATCTCAGCACTCATGACCCAAACGTGCATCCACTATCTTCTGAAGTCCTGAAGAGCCAAAGTGCAACTGAAATGCATCAAGACGGGAAATTCTAGCAAAACCACGTTTTGCTTTGGTAAATTTTGCAGCCTCCCAAGGGTTGCGCGGCCCAGTGAACTGTGTGTTGGATCATAAGCTGTTTTTCCAAAGTTGCGCACGAAATTTCACTTGCACTTTGTGCCCTCAAACACTCCGCGATTCTATCAAACTGATATTCAGAGAAAAGTCAAGATGGCTTAATTTGGGGTCAGCCAGCCGGCGGTTTTCTTTTCAATCCAATTAATTGCTCAAATGAGAAATGTGAAAAATATTCCTCTCACCAGAGTCAAGGTGATTTCAAATAAACTTATGTTAAACAAAAATGAATTTATTTAATGACAAAGAAATGAAGAAGCAAGGTTGCATATTTTAATGAAGCCAACTAGTAAATATTTGGTATTTTTATGTGAAGAATTAATTGATTCTCCAAATTATCAGATTAATTATTTCATACATTACAAACCAGCAATGATGAGTTGTTTTCAGCCTTAACCTCAAGATTTGATGAAGACTTTGATCCCTCAATATTACTCATAATCATCAGTCTGTGATTTTTTGCTGATCTGCATGAACACAACCAGCTTCATCAATATTTTCTCAATTAGTACCGCGCTTGGATCGTGTGAAATTCATATATGAGAGATATAAGAGAAATACTGCTGAGGCTACCGTCAGGCATGATTGATGATGTTAACAAATGGGCTACTACTGGTCATGAAGGTATTAAAGAGGTGTGAAGTAGCCTTCCCAGCGACTTAAAGTTGAGGTACTAAGACTAACTGCTTCGGAATGGTTATGGATGTCATCACCTCTCAGAATTTGGCCACACTATTGTATGAAAGAACACCCAGGAGACCCTTAAATCAGCGAAGTATTCATGTGTGTGTGTGTTTGCGCCAAGACAGTAAGTATCTGTATCCAAGTGTTTATGTTGTGAATCAAAGACTACAAGCTCCTAAGTGTGTTTGCGTTTGTCTGTAGTGCTCTTTGTTTTTCAGCGAAAGTGCTCCCAGTTGTGTGTTTAAACCGACAGCGAGGGAGAAAGCCTGGGAGTTATGTGTAGTTAAAAGTACATACATTCTAATAAAGGATGACAGAGTTCGCAGGTCTACAACTGCATCCTGTCTCGTACCACTGTAGGCAGCAGCATTACAAAAGCACAGAGAGTGCTCTTCACAACAGCGATGAAACATTACCTATTCATGAAGTAGTGGTTTGAATGTTGCTGATGTCAGGATGATATTATGCATGCAACCAGTTCACTTTTGGAGTGTCTGTGGGTAAAATATGAGCAGCTCTTTTAAATGTTTTCACTTACATGCTCTTACATTTCAATTACTTACATTTGCATGTAATCTTTATCTAAAAACATTAGTCTGAAAACATTTTTATTTTCCAAACAGGTGCATCTGTTTGTTATTGTGTGTATATATATATATATATATATATACATATATATATATATATATATATATATATATATATATATATATAATGTTTTCTGCACTTGAATAGAACATGCTAGTCCTTTAGCTAGCCATACAAACTCATCCATACACAGGCTGCCAGATTTTGAGAGACAAGTACAGACTGTGTAAATAATAAGGACAGAATGAAGCTCAAACTGCATTGTATCCTCATCGTTACCACATCCAATTCTGCATATATTATAGAGGAAATCGCCTATACCCTCAAAGTATTAAGTCGAGGGATTTCTGTGCAAGGGAATACACAGAAAGAAGAAGTGAAATGAATAATAGTTAGCGAATATTCATTGATTAATATATACATAAATACATAGTAAAAGCAAATGCCTGAATCCTGGCCTTATTCAACTTACATAACATCATTACTGTTTGAGCTATTTGACCTCTGTCAGCTCTGTCGCCTTCAGCATGGCTGTACTTCATTTAACTCCTTTTTAGTCAGAAATTCAGCCTGGAGAAGCTTTGTCTAAACCACTCAGTATGTTAGAACTCGACAATAAAAATTCTTTAGCAAAACAAATTGCTGATGGTCCAGCTTTTCTGTGTCCTTTTGGCAGGCTAGATGAGCTTCACAATCAATCACATGTCACAAATACTATTTACGGTGACATTTGACAGTTTCAGAACTGGGCTGAGGATGCCAGACAGTTAATCTGGTGGGAAGAGTTGAGAAGACTTGTGAGCAGCAGACAGCCACCTTCTGGGCTGACAGAGCTTCATTCAGCTCTGTCTGTCTGCCCATGTGTCATCTCTATCTCTTGTACTTGGTAAAGCTTAGTACATTGAAAAGCCCACATACAGATACACAGTCACACACTGACAGGAGGACACAGCACTGATGGGAACCTAAATATTCAGACACACTTGCCCAAGATCTCTATTTTCCATGTATTTTGTGTATGCTACACATATAAGCTAATATGGCATACATGCACACACCAGAAAACACAGACCTGCTTACACATACAGTCCACACTTAAATACACATGGTAGTTGCTAGGCTCATCAGAGTCTACATCATCTGGAGATCTTTCCATTTTAGAAAATATGGGTCGATTGAAATTGGACCGACCTGCTCTTTTTAGCTGGATGTAAGCGAGGCAGGAGTCATGTGTGTGTTCATGTATGTGTTTTTTGTGTAGGGAAGAGAGAGGCGATCTGTATCAGACCTAGACTGTGATTCATTTCGTCTTGGGCTTGCCTTTATCTGCTCTCTTGTTTACTGTGTGCAGCTCTGATAGCATCTGGACAGGAGGCAGACTTAATTCTTTTCGTTCTTAGTGTAGCCTGTAATTCTTTTTGGCTCCTGAGATCTGGTGTAAGGACACCCAGGAATGGAATGAGAGCTCATCTTTCAATTAATTTCTATTACATCATATAGATGGAAAAGAACAGACTGATTCACTTTAGCACCCATCTGCTTTACCTATGTTTTAAAGAGAAAGGCAGATGGTTGGATTATCTTTTCAAGATAAACCGTTTTATATGTTTCAAGATATAAAACTGGTATAAGTTGTGTAGTCAAGATATCTTTTATTAGAGTTTTTCTATTAAAATAGGAATGGTAGCTATGTGTGTGTAGATGTAGTGCTAAAATAATTGGTTGATGAATTGCCTTCAAACATAAGAAGCTTTTCTCTGTTTTGTATTATTTGAAATTCAGTGTTTTTTTGGGCTGGTTAGAAAATCAAGCAATTTGAAGACAGCATTTTTATGTAGCTTTTCTTTTCTTCATTGTAATATTTATTGTAGCATCTATAGTATTAGGCATTCATGCACCTATGCATGGCTATTGGTATACAACAACACACCCAAACCAGTGCTCAATTGATCCCCTCTGCCATGTTCTGATTTAAGAGTAAATGTGGCAATCGCATCCCCCATCGTGATAGTGATGAGTAGCACCACGCCACGCGCACTTCTCGGCTCCAGATTCAGGTTTAACAGGAGGATCAGGCTGTGGTAGAGGGGAGTAGGGGAACCACAGGCCCTCCATCATCTGTTTACCTCAGTGTCTCGTCCGCCGGCCTCTCGCCTGAATAATGATGTACCATTCCTCCTTTCTGATTACACTCCCCACACAGTAACCCATCAGACAGACCACACATCCTGGTTCCTGTCTATCTCTAGCCCGCTGTAGCTCTCCCTTTTACTTATTCCCACTTTTTTTTTTTTCTCTCTGCTTCTTTCTTTCTTTTCTTGTTTCAGTGCCCACTTTGATGATGATCTTAATCATTACCGAAGACTCTGTAACAGGACCATCATGGGCCTTGCCCTCCAGCAGCCCTGCTTTACAAGATTGTTTTTTTGAGCCTTTAATGGACTCATTCTTAATTCATCAGTCACTATTTCAAAGGAGGCAGAGAGGTAGGCGCTTGATTCATTCCTGGTGCAGCAGTGTCCAGCAGGTTTGTCAGTGACAGCCTATTCTGAATTACCGTAAGTGTTCCTGCCTCAAAATCTAGAAGGCTGGATTTCTTCCTTCCCTACAGCAGCTTATAGCAAAATCATATCCCTATTCCTTGAGGCAATGACAACTGACTAATAGGTAGAACCTCCACTCCCCCAGGCTACTTTTTATTGTTCCCGTGTGTGTGTTTGTGGGAATAGGGTTACCAAGAGAAGAGCCCTCAGACCATCTTTCAAGTTTTTGCCAGTAGTACTGGTACTTAAAATTGGAGTGTTGCCAAGCAACATTAATTGGGAACTGTCTCTGTTGGCTCAGCTATGGCATTACATTTTATGATGACAGCACTGATATTTGCTATTTGGTATATTTTACTGTCATTGTCGCATGTTGACTATATTGAATCTTTGTAAATTGATTTGTAATCTGTTTTACATTATGACTTTCTGAGAGACATTAGAGACCACCCAGTGTTTTGCTGATTTTGTCTATGTTGTCATCATTTCATTTTCAAATGTTCCATTCATTTTGGGTTTCTACAGTTGTGTGTTTTGCCCCCTTGAAGTTAGCTGTTGAAATTTGCTTCAAGTTTGGGTACACCACCTTTATTGAAGCTTTATTGCTTTCAGTAGACAACACAAAACTTTCATGAAAGAGTACTACTGCAGAGATGCCAAAACTAAGCTCTACAGTATGTGTGGCACCAATTTGCGATCGTGGCTTTGATCTTGACCTCATACTGACTGATTAATTTAATTACCAGTTAACACTCAACTTCTCTTTACGTGATGTTGTACCAAAAATTGTAATACTGTCCAATATCAACAATATATTCACTAAGTATTTTTCCTTTACAGCCCCCAGTGTCAGAGGATCAATTGAAACCTCTGGTGCCAAATAGCTTTTTCCAGCTTCATATACTAATAATCTAATCTTCCTCTCCTGGTGTGGCAGAGTGAATGAAGGTTGTGGAGAGGTGGCTGTACTGTATACTAAATATAGTATGACCCACGGGCATCATAAAAAACATGGGCTCAGCTAAACAGTAGAACACCTACCTTTTCTCTAACAACAAATCACTAAATCTTCATTTGCAATTGAGCCAATGGTTAACCGGCTGTGAGTCATATCAATTTGATTTTGCTTCCTTCCTCATTTTCCCAGCACTTTAGTAGTCAAGGCCTATTGTCTCCTGTCCGCTGGCCAAGTGTCCTGACTGTGGGACATGGCCATTTGGCTCATAATGATGTGGCCTTCTTCCTCCCCTTCTTTTCCACACAAGCTCACCATTTCCAGCAAACAAAGTGTTGTTTTCATCTCTGTCTGGCTGTGAAGCAGCTTGAATGGACAGATCAATGATCGTATGAAAGCCATTTATACTTTCTGCTCCTAGTGCATTTCAGCATATGTGTGTGTGTGTGTGTGTGTGTGTGACAAACTGTGTGTGTGTGTGTGTGTTTTTTGTCCATACCTCATGCTTGGTGTGTTTGTGAAGCTCATCCTTTCAAGTGTATCGACAGTTTGTGTTGCACCCAGTAATTATGGTAACAAAGATACACTCATTATATGTCTCTGTAAGTGTGCGCCACCGCTTAACCCACTGTGAAGGGAAAAAGGAAAAAGATTAGGCAAGTAGAACACACAAAAACAAATGAGCACACAGATTAGGCTTCTCATGCTATTTATTCTGTTATTCGAATATTACCTACTTAAGTGTGAAAAACAATTCATTGTGACTAGGACTACTTTACTGATGTAACTTAATTTATAACGGAGTGTAGGAAAGGGCTTTTCAACTTACATCGCCATTGTTGCCCAACGTCTGAGAGAGTTTTGAACCTGAGCCATTGCAGTGGTGTCCAGGTAAAATATTTGAAATAATGAATTTAGCAATGAAAGGCCTCACTTTGAGCTAGTTACTGGAACAGAAGAACTCTAAACTCAGGAATAACTTAACAAAGGAAGTTTCTGATATAAGAATGTGTTGCGTTTGGTGTGTCAGGTGAGGTTGTCTGCCTTAGTGCTTGGGGCATTAATCACCCCCTTTGTCGCGTCCACAGGACCCGGGCCAAGAACAGTCCTAGACCCAATTAATGCCTCTCTAGCTTTTTAGCCTTTTTCTTCATCCTATTATCTATATATTCTATATATCTATATATCTATATATCCTTTCTTTTCCAAACAGCATCACATTGAGCAGGTTTTCTCCTTAGATTTGATGTTTGATGGGTTTTTACTAGCACTCCCCTTGCCTGCTGTGACAGGAAATGAAAAGAATAAATATATGTAATATAAGAATAAATAAACTTGTTTAATTACTGACTATTCTCATTGATAGATGCTCTGCCTTTCTGTGTCCAGTTGATGAGGATATGATTCAGGTCTATCTCTATCTTTCTCTCTCTCTCTCTCTCTCTCTCTCTCTCTCTCTCTCTCTCTCTCTCTGTCTCTCTCAGTAAACACAAAAAGAGGAAAAAACCTGAATAACTGAGTAGAGGATCATAAAAATACAGATGTTTCCATACAGGGCACCAAGGATCACTGCATGGTTTGATGAGTATCAAAATGCTGTGAATCATATGTTATGGCCTTTGCAGATACCAGAACACAATCAAACACCTGAAGGGTATTCTGTAGGAGGTTTTCAACACCACTCACCACCACCATCATGCACTAATACAGGAATATATTTTGGAAGAATGGTGCTTATCCTCAGTAGAGTTCAGAGACCTGTAGATCTCTACAACAAGGCGTAAAGCCGATCTGATGTGTGCCAAGGGGCCCCAACAAGAAAAGATGTGCACACAAGGACACAAATATTTCGAGAGACAACATTGCAGTTCTGAGCTAGCAGCACACTTCAGAAAGTTCGCTGAAAAGGCACAAAGGAGTGGAAGAAGTGAAAGGTTGTCTGAGCAAGAGCCAAGATGTATAATGAGCGAAAGTGTTGTCTGTACAAAAATCTTCAGAGCAATATGATTATTTAGGGAGGTATGTGGAGGGGAGGGTTTATGCACAGTTGGTAACTTGGCTGCCAGACAGGCAGGTGCCAAACACCAGGGCAGATATTGTTCTGGTAGTAGTAGACATTTGCCACCTCCTCCGCATATCCTTTCTTGGACCGCAACCAGCAAATCTGGGACTCAACCCACTGTTAACATCAGTGCTGTTCACCGCAATAAACCAGATACCCTGACTGACACCTGACTATATATCAAGTAATGTGTGCAGCAATAATGTCTGATTTTCCTCTATTTTAAGGACTATTTACCGATCGAAAGTACCGCAGTTCAGGTCAGTGAATGATAGAGTCGCAATCAAGCACTATCAAACAGACAACAAGTGCTCTCGCAGCTGAATGGTGGGTGCTGTGGTTCACTTCCAATTACAGTGTTGTGAGCCTGCAGGCAAGGGTCATGTAACAAAATGAAGGGAAGTGATTTACAGGATCAAGATGAATGCAAAGTTGGACCTTAGAGGAGAGAAAGATGCGGCAGACAGGGCCTGAGGTTGTTCAGACCCCAGGATCAGGTCATTAGATCTGAAACCAGTCAGAGAAAATGTAACGGAACCAATACCAATGGATCCCATTGACCTCGGTGCCTCTGCCTTGCAAGCGAGCAAGAGAGATGACTTAGTCTTGACCCAAATGGTCAGCTTGGAGAATGTTTGAACATACAGCCAGCTTCCTAATGAGCCTAATGAGGCACTGACAGGGCCTTTTGTCTCTACTGTGCTGTTGTTCAGTCAGTGATCACAGACAGAGGGAGAGGACCATGACCAGGGAGAGATCATACAAAAACTCAGTGATTTACTGAACGATAAACTTTTCTCTCCGCCCCGGTATCACATTTCCATATTAGCAGCTCGTGAGATGCAAAATCTGACTCAGTCACCGAATATGATATATGTTCGAATTGTTCAGACGGGCGCTTTGTGTTGTTGTCTGCAATGGCATTTCCATCCCCGCTGACACTGTTATTGTGCTCTGCTGTCACAGATCTAATTATTCCGTTTTCAAAGCTTTGCACTTATGATTTTTCCCAGCTTATTGTTTTTTTTCTGCCTCCCACCCCTCCTCCATTACCATTAAGTGTCTTACTGGTTTGTCGTAACTAAGCATCTGCCGGGTATCTGATGCACAGCATGGGCGTTTCGTAGCCACAAATCATGCTCCAGGACTTAAAATAAATGAGGCTCAATCTAACCTAATGAGAACACATTTAATATTTGCAGTGTGTTTGTTTGTTTGTTTGTTTTGTTTCTCTGATGTTAAACAGCAGCATAATTAGTACCAGTCGTTGCTTTTGATGGTTTCATTTGGTTAACTTTCTTTCACAGTTCAAATCGCAGCTTCTAACAACAAAACGGTGTTCCCTCTTTATTTTCCACAGCGGCTTCCAGGCCAGCTCACTTGGGTCCATGTATATTAAAAACCAGACTCCTGCAGAAATTGTCTTCAATTCTCAAATACTTCATTACATGTTCTTGGAAACTTTCTCTTTGCTGTAATTGCTCACAGCTCTAACCGCGGTGTGGATGAGAAGCGTTGAGGCTTCTGACCACTGACACTTTGACACAGTGAAAGCTCCTTTAGCCTATTTGCTGTGTTTGTGGGGATCAAATGGCCGAATCAAATGCTATTCTGTCCTGTCAACGGTGCAGACGCCAGACTGAGAATGACGCCATTGCTGTTGTCTACCACCATGTAGCCTGTGTTCCATCACACTGTCCTGCCTTCCTCCTCTTTCATGTGCCCAGAGACAGAGCTTTAGGCCAGGCTGACAAAACGCCGCCATTATCTTTTGCTAGCGCCTGCCCACGCCTTGACTCTCATTCATTTCACAGCTAGCCTCTGGGTCCCAGAGGAAAGATAGATCATGTGGGCTAGAGAGAGAGAGAGAGAGAGTAACTGAGGAGAGAATTCTTCGCTCAGGACTCTACCCTTCCTACCTCTTCCCTTCTCTCTCCCCACTAGCCTCCATGTATTGCTCCTCATGGTTTTCCAAAATGCATGATGCCATTATTGGGACCTCAGCTCTTGGAAAGAAGCAGACGGAGAAAAAGAATTGGGATCTTTCAAAAGAGAGAGAGGAGGTTAAGCCACCTAGGTACAAAGTAGCTATTTATTATGTTGCATACAGTCAGGTAATCATGCACTTCGCAGCTCAAGGTTGCTTACGCAGGATGACTCAAATATAAAACACAAAGTATACTGTATATGCATTCACAAAAGTGGAAAAGCCACAAATGTGAGGGATCCACTCTGTGAGGCGAGTATAGCGAGTGATTGTCACCGAGTGTCACTGTAGTAAGCGCGGGCAGGAGTGAGAAAGATGAGTACAGCGGGTGGCAGCCCTTAACCAGCTGTGAAGTCTGAACCATTTGCTCTTAATGGGCAATCATAACTCATTGTGCAGTTGTAATGTGTGTCCTACACACAGTGTGGAGCTGGCCAGCTCATCTGTGCCTAATGCGCCATAGCTACGGGCTAAGAGCTCTCATCAACACCGTTCAACTATCACTTCCTCCTCTTAAAGTCTTTTGTTTACTTTGTGCACTCTTCACGCCTACACCACAACGAAACTGGAAGGACCGAGACACCTCTCACAGTGTAATGGTTTCTGCTCCAAGTTCTTGAGACCACGCTCACCTATATTTAGCCATTTAGAGGTTGGTATTTGCTCAATATTATTTTGTGAGAGAAGTGCAGTGAAGTCTCACTTGTCAGGAGCAGAGCACTTGATGCTAATGAGGTGATCCTGTGGCTAGTGTCTATAGGCCATATCCCAGGAAGGTGTCAGTCTGGGCAAACCTTGCTTTCGCTTCACTGGAGGCATCCAAAGTCTAGGAATAGAAGCAGTGCAGGTGAGGCTGTAACCCAGGAAGAAATAGAAAATGAGAGGAGATGTTTGTAGTTGAAGGAGCAATAGATGGTGATGGATATGCCCTGGATAGAGATGCATGATCTGAAACCTAGGCCATGACGCTATGCAAACACACACACATACAGTAGTTGTGCCCTTTGATTGCACATGTGTGTACTAAACTCAGACATTTATTAACTGCAGGAACACACCTGAGCAAACTAATGATAGAATTTCATTGATTTCACCCGTTTACATCTTGCATTCATAAGCCATTTCCACTTGACAGCTCACTTGAATTTAACATAGTTCAGTGTAATTTGTGAGGGACTACTAATGCCATAAGCAAGGACACATACATAAATATAAGTACATAAAAACACACCTCCAACCCTGACCATGTTGCACCCACACCAACACCATCACCCAGTTCAGTCCACCTCAGGGTTAAAGAACCACCCCTTCACTCTCTCTCCATGCTTGTTTGCCCGAAGTGTGCAAGGATTAGCTAAAGCTTATTATCACAAGCTTTTGTTGTGTAAGATGAATTGTAATGCTACACAGTGGAGCGCCTCATGCATTTCTAAACCCCCACTTGGTTTGTGATTGCACCACAAGGAGCCAGTTGGCTTTTGCCCTACCAAGCCAGGGTGCAGGTGGAGTCAACTGTAGCCAACTAGCAACTTGTCACAAGCACGTGTGTGTGTTAGTGTGTGTGTGTGTGTGTGCACACATTGTATGTATACAGTACACATCCACAGAGATGAGTAGACATATTGCTGCATGCATGAAATACACTTAACACACTGCACATAAGTCAGACATTTTGACAGACTAATGTTTTCAAAGTATTGTATTATTTTTACATGCCAGATTTTGATACAACATTGCAGCTTTGTCATAACATGTTTAACTCTGTTTCACTCAGTCAAATGGAGCTGTCACACACCCTATGGGGACAACCGGCTTTTGGTAATTTTTTGACTTTGCTACGATGCTGTACATCACTAAAGCATGTTTGCTCTAGAGGCTGTCCCCACTTCTATGCCAAAATGCTTTTTTTAGCATTAGCCAGTGCATATGGAATTGTCCAGACTAAAATGCAAAAGCTTACCTAATTCACTTTTATGTCCAACTGTCTCTGCACAACATTTCCTCTGGGGGTCCTCTTTTTCTACAGCATATTTTTCTCTCCTTTCTCCATTATACTTCCAACTACACATTAGCACCTCTCCTGCAGATGGCAGTGTGGTCTAATCGCAGGCTTTTGCCGTTTCAGCTTCCTCCTCCATGCCATCTTCCAGTCTGAACAGATGATCACGGCTCCCCTGGTTTCTCTCCTCACCCAAAAGGCTCCGAGGATGTTCTCATTAACGGACTTGTCAGAGCAACCTGCTAGCACTGCTAATTTATCTCCTGTACACACAAACATACCATAAGCAGACCACACACACACTGAGTTTCATACACTGGTGCACAAGTATATTCATGTTTATATCCCTATGCTGACAGATCGAGACACACTTGCTCCTCCGCTCATAAAAGTTTACGCATAGACAAACACCACATGTGACGCATGGCCTCTCCAATGGAGCTCCAGGGCCTTCTCCTGCTAGATTGCACAACAATTAGCCGCAATGAAGGTTAGTGCCGCATCTCTGACAGTCTGACAAATGATATATGTGCATTTGTTTGCAAAGCATATGTGTTTGTTTGTGTGTGCTGGAGGATTTGTTTTTGGGAGGTAGGGGAGAGGGTAGGCTGTTACACTGCTGTCTGTGTTTGTACCTCTGGGAGCCCTTCTCTGCCAGCCTCCTTCAGCCTCCAGCTTCTGTGATTCTCTGTCTGTGCTCTGTGTGTGTGTGTTTGAGAGAGAGTTTAAGAGTGGTTGCCAGCGTATGCTGTGGGTGTTACCTGACAGGATCATCATATCAGTGTGCACCTTATCAACAGTTGCAGGAAAGCGTTCCTGTATTTCACACTTTCACCCACAGGAGAGATATTTGGACCACTCAACCTGTGTGTGCACACAAACACACACACACACACACATATACAACACATTCATATAGACACACAAACACACTAGAGCCACTCAGCTCGGCCATTCTTTGGGCTTGGCCCTGTTATAGTGTACAAGCCCTAAAACACATTTAGCTGATAGTTTTAAGACCTATCAGTCACTTCCTCGTAAAGGCCATACTGTTCAGCCCACAAGAAGGTTCAGTGCTGCTACATAATAGAAAAACATCATGTACTCACACACGTAATGGCACAGATGCCCTCAGGACGATGTTGTTAGTAATCATCAGTGGGTAATGTTTCTCCTTTAGCTTGCTCTATGACACTGTACTCTAGCTTACAGGT